>CM047876.1:22706846-22994432 GCA_026212405.1 Petrea volubilis | reverse complement strand
TCCTATGTTCCCCGTACATACATAGAACAAATTCAATTGGAGAAACTCATAAATGATGTCATGGTTTGACACGTTTGGAATAACTAATCTCTCTTTGGGTTAACTACAAAAGAAAACCCTGAGGTTTGACCTGTTTTCACAAAACCCCACGTTGTATAAAAAATTACAAACAACCCCCTAATATTTGGTTCGCGTTACAGATAGCTCCCTAACTGCAGATAGGGTTTGTAATACAAGGACAAACATTAAGACGATATTTGTAATTGTTGATACCACAGGTGGTTTTATGAAAATGGGCTTAAGTTCAGGGTTTTTTTTTTTGGGGGGGGGGGGGGGGGGGGGTGTGGTTATTAACCCATCTTTTTCATTCTTGTGTATCTTTAGTCTCATCCAAAACTCCACAGGCACTGCCTGATGATTTGAAGACAAAGCTCAGCATAGATGATGAAATGGTTTCAAGTCCTAAAGAAGCTCTATCCCGAGCCTCTGCAGATAGGAGAATGAAGTTCCTCAATCGGTATCCACTCTTCTTAGCACTTTCGCGCATAACTTTTTTCATGAGTTCTAGTTTTTTTTTTTTGTTTATCATGTCATGCAATGTAATTAATTATTTCACTATCTGCAGGGGGATCTCTCAGTCATACTCAACACTGCGCGAAAAAAACCTTACCAAGCTGACAAAACTTGCTGTCAACAATAGGAGGTATGATGGAAGAACCCCAGATTCACCAGCTGGACTTGCTAACCAGGTGACTATCGGATTTTCGTGAATTATGCATTTTCTCTAACGTTTATTGCGGTTGATTAGTTGGTATTAAAATATCTCATCCATTATTTAGTCGAGAGTGCTACTAGAGTTTCTCTACAGTAGCTAGCAAATTACAGTTTTTAGAAACTAGAATTAAATAGAGGAGATTTTAGAACTTATTTTCATGTAATTCTGAAAATTAGCAACTTAGAACCACCAACTGTAGTTTTGAAAATAAAATTTTCGCCGATCCGTGTGAATAATTGTTTCAGGGCATCGTCACTCAGCTATCCGAACAAATTTCCACACTGAACGAGCGAATGGATGAGTTTACATCTCGAATTGAAGAGCTTAACTCGAAAATCTCAACCAGGAAAGTCTCTGCCAGCCAACAAAATTTGGCATTGCAAGCTGAAGCCTGCAATGCAACAAATTTTGGTTCCGGCATAGCCAACGGCCCGTTGAGTGGTTCACTTCTACAAAATTCCTCCTCATCTTCCCAATTGGCAAGGGAGTCTCCTTTCATGGAAGAGGTAATTCCAAAGCCTCTCTCTTTTATGGTTTGTTTTATGCCACTTAAGTACATGTATACGGAAAATGCTTAAATCCACCCGGTGCATCAAACCCCAAAAAGGGTGTAGATGCAAACATGCCAGCATAATGTGGGACCAACTACTGATATGTTTTAATCTACACCAGTATAGAAGCATTTTCCGGTGTGTACCCAGCTGGATTGCGGACCATTAGATGAAAATATGACGATGCAATAAAGTGCAATGTTGACTTCATCATTTGTGATTTGATGGTTCATAATTGGATTGGATATATATCTAATGAGGTTGCAAGACATGACCCCTCATTTATATTCCACATATTTGGAAACTTAATATGAACCCCGTGTTTTGCCTATATATGCAGTAAACAGGCCAAATTGTGTCACATTCTTAGCTCATTTGACCAATTTCCACACACACTAAAGATAAGATATGTTACAATTTAGACCATTCGGTACATACGTGCGCTCAAAACTAGTTCATATAAGAAACCGCCTTAAATCTTCGTTCTCTCAATTAAGCCCTACTTATTTGCTCATACCTACCAAATCTCTAATTTCTACTTTGGCTGCAAACTACAACCTTGTCCTGCAACTACTCGGGACTTCACTTTGGAGCATTAATTGAACAGAGAAATTTAAAGAATGAAGGAATCATTGGCCGTACACAACATTTGCATTATTAATCAATTGTTTCATTTTGAAACAGGTATTACTGATTTCTCGTGGACAACGTCAAATCATGCATCAGATCGACAATCTTACCAGTCTCCTCCATGAATATTATGGGGAACGGTCTCATCAAGGACAAAAAAATCAGACAAGCGGAACTCCAGATGTGGGATCCATTGCTATTCCTTTACTTCTCTCGTTGGCTGTTGGTGGTATAGGAATCCTTTTGCTCAAAACCGTGTCATCTCAAAAATAGATGTTGATCGACCACTGACGTACTATGATATGGGATTTATAATGTGGATATAATCATGAAGATGAAAGTGAAATCTTCAGAGGAATGTGTACCATGATATGGAATTTATAATGTGTATATAATCATGAAGATGAAAGTGAAATCTTCAGAGGAATGTATCACCTAAGCGTTGTTAGAAATGTATCAGTTGAGCTATTGTTATAAATGTATAATAGGCCTATAGGATAGAAGATACAGAAACCCCTCCCATTGGGTTGGGTGGGTGGGGGAGGGGTTGGAAGGTTGGTTAGAGTAACAACCACAGAAGTGCAAATCAAGTTGATAAGTATGCCTCATATGATATTGGGATGCCATAGCATATATCAAATGTCTTTAAGCAGGGAGATCTAACTGTAGTGTTCTGCATTCTCAATTGAAATGTCTCACGAAATACTAATTCCATTTTCTAAATTATATAAAATAGGGCAAATTTTTGAAATATGGTATAATTACAAATTAATTCTTCATGTTAAAACTGACGAGTACTCCATCAAAATTTGGGATTTTCTTTAGATATTGATTTAGATAATCAAAAGATAACTTTTCCTACAGTCGTATGAATCAACGTGGCCATCTATTATTTAGATAATCAAAAGACAATTTTCCTATAGTCATACAAATCAACATGACCTTCAAGAAATGCAGTTAATTGAATTTAACAAAATTTCTCAACTAAATTTGCTATTCTCCCAACCTTTGCAAAGTATTCTTTATGCCATTACAATCACCATTGAGCATCATCGGGACGAAAAGATAAAAAGCTCTTCATTTTTCGATCTTCTGCAGTATTACTTTGCCTTTTCTTGGCAAAAGAAAACTAAAAAGGATGAAAATAAAAGTTAACCTGTTTTTATCCACAAAAGACACTCCAGAGTTAAGAATTTTCCACAGGGCTAGCCTTCGGCAGCTTAATTTACTCATCAAGAATCTGTGGGATTATGCCCGTTTACATTTACAATTTTTCATGAAATGAAGCCCTTTTACATTTATAAGTGCCCACATCAGCGTGGGAAAAATTACACAAGCTCCTCCGAATTATAACAAGTGTTGCTTATTTCAAACAGGCCCGACAAAATAGACAAACAAGACGAGTATGCAAAAGCATACTATATTATAGGGTCCTTAAATAGTCTTTTATCAGCATGGAGAAAGAGTTGGCATAAGAACCTCCCTCCAATTTCCCCAACAAAATGCCATCCATTCTAGCTTGGATTCCATCAGAAAATGCCATCTCATCCATCAAATCTTTAACTGCTTCATCGGCTTCCATAAAGGTGTTCCTCATCTCCCTCAAAACTTCAAGTGGGGAAGCGGACGATCTTGACAACTCAACGAGAGTCACCTGACATTTCACCACACATCAAAAATGCCAAAACAACTCCAAAAGATTTCAATGAAAAAACTGTGGGAAATGGATTTTGAAGATGGAAAGGTTGGGCATCACACAGTTTTAGCATGATAAGCATCTTATATAATGTATCCAGGTCTATCTTATGACTTCTAAAATCAGCTCCCTATGCAAAATTGCAGCAGAACCCTATCTATAATAATATCTAATCTATCTAATGGCGCTCAGCCAGATCATTATGCAAGTATCTTATGAAACATATTCAACAGATGATCTAGTTAGTACATATGTATAAACAATTAACCGCGATATATACCTGCTTATCTAGTGGTATATTAGCCTTTTGTTTTGCAATTGCTACAGCCCGAGAGATTCCACCAATAGCATCAACCAGACCAAGTGAAGCTGCATCATGACCAGCCCAAACTCTACCCTGTGCAGCTTCTTCCATCTTGTCCACCTGCCATATGCTTACTTGAATTTGAAACAACACATAGGTCTTGAATTTGAAACAACACATAGGTTATCCCAAGTGACATGTATAGAGTGTTGAATAACATACAGTCATTGATCTTGAAAAGGCAGCCTTATCGCGAAATTGTTTGTACATATCCTGAGCTCTCTTGGCAAAATGTTCTGCTTCATCCGCTCTGCATATCAAATGTACATAATCATATCAAGAGGAACAATTATCTGTGGGCAACAGGTACTAGTCACAGAAGCAATCAGAAATTTCTAAGTTTCAGGAACAGTATCCAAATATCTTAACTGGGTTTAGCCGAACAAGTACCAGTTATAGTTATCTGGAAAAAATTATAAAGCCAAAATTAGACACGAAACATCTAGCTTCCTTTACTAGTAATACAGCAGGCCTTGCATCTCTTCTCGTTTGACCTGTTTTACATTTAAACCTCCCACCCGTCATACATAATTACTATTAAAATACCTTCTTTTCTAATATTTTTACCACTTTTGCGCAAAGCCCTGCTTATTCTTTGGTGAACAAGCCAAATTCAGTAATGTGAAATTTATAAAATCGAACAAACTGCAGCTACTTTTATATCAGAACTTGGGCTCGCCACACGAATATCACCCTAAAACGTCAATTTTATAAATGCTCTATTCAAGTTCTGTCAGCAATTTTATATGTTCAATGTTAATAAGTTAATTCATAAGTTTACTCTGTACAAGAAATTCTCTTTTTGATATGTATCTTCTCTAGCGTACTATCTTCAATGGATTATATGCTTATTATATGATCTCATAGCAACCATAAGAACTCATGCTTAAAAATCTGTAGACAGACATGGGTAAACAAGAACAGAATCTTCACAGGCAAACACAGCAGATTTTGGACAAGTGAAAAGATCAGGTATTAAAGAGTGTTAATTATGCCAAATGGGGTTTGTCCTTTGAAGTTTATTCCAGCCTACATATGCATCACAAAATCAATGAAAGATTGAAGAACTACCATCCCTCATACCCATTACAGATGTATTCATCATGGTAATATATCAGCCCTTGCAACTAAAACCAAGATGTGGTGTGATTACTCAACTCCCATTCCTGTGCCCCCACATCCCTTGTTTTCTTCTATAAACAAAAGGGGGCTTCCGGTGAGGGCCTTCTTCATATCTGAGTACAAGACATGTCTACAAATATCATCTGCAACAGAACAGTGAGATACCTGAAAGGCCGATGTTCGGCTGCAGCCAGTTCCGCATATCTTCCCCTTGATATGATCTCCTTAGTAAAGCCAATATGCTCGTATAATTTCCCCAAATTGATCTTTCCTACAAGTAGAAGCGAACTAAAATCAGAAATCTAGCTCATGATGGGAGGATTGCCCAGCCATTATAAATGACACCACATCCTTGTATTGAGTCAATGTGGGAAATTTAACAAACCTGTCACAACTCCAATTGAACCGGTCAACGTAAGGCTCTCTGCAACTATAGCATCTGCAGCCATTGCCATATAGTATCCTCCACTAGCAGCTACATCAGACATTGATGCAATAACAGGCTTGATAGCAGCCAACAGTTTGATTTCCCTCCACATTCTGTATATAGGAACAATAATTGATTGATGAATCTTTCTCCGCCCATATCAGACAGTTTATGTTGACCCGACCCAAGAGTTGAGTAACAACTCCCTCACCCTCAACCCAAAGGAAAAAAAAAGGGAAAAAGACAGGAACAACCAAAACACTGCACTAGCAGAATTAATCCAATAACAATTTAGATGGTACAAGAATCAATTAGCAAATAAAGCTAATTGCAGACACTAACAGACTCAAGTAATCTGAAATACATGTTTCAACAAATTTCGAAAGACATTCGGGTCGCTATGCCAGATCCAAACTAACTAAACCAAAAGGGAAGTTTAAGAGAGAGGTTTCCAAATATGTTACTGACACGAGTTTTGAAATGCGAAGGCATGACTAATTCGGCTTCTAACTAAAATTCTTAGTATTCAAAAGACCATTTTGCCATCATTTTATTTTGTTCTCAACTAGTATATTAAACAGTTAACATTTAGGCATATATGCATCAGTGCTATGTGGACACAAATTCAATCCACGTGCTCAAGCAGGATTAGGAAATCCAACAGCTGATACAGAAATAAAAGTCTTCTGAACAAGTGAGAAAGAACTCCAGTTCGGTGCATGAGTTGCGAAGATCTGGATGGTTCTTTCACCTTAATTGCCATCTGAAAGAAAACATCACAGACCCAATCCTCCACTTATGATAATGGTACTGAAAGCATCCAGTTATTAAGAGAGAAAATGTGTGCAGTTTATACAAGGTGAACTTCACATAAAGGCTTAAATATGTGTCCGGTAAGAAAGTATCTCAAACAATGACGAAAATAAACAAAACAATATAAAGGGATTTTCCTGTTTCCCCGTATATCCTTCACATGCAAACCTGTCAAGAATGCCTCTAGAACCTGTTCTCTTTGGTGACATATAGGAAGTCTAAGGATTAAATATTACCAAAAAAAACCAAATTTTTTAATTTCATTGCACAGTATCTGCTAGTAGGAAGAATTATTAGACTGCTTGAACATTAACATCCAAGAAGCTAAGGGGACAATTTGAGACACGCTTACAAATCAGAAGCAAGGGCATCTCCTCCAGGGCTATCAATGCGAATGATAACAGCTTTATATTTTTTTGATTCTGCAGAAACCTTTCAGAAGTAATCAGAGGAGAGCATAAAAATTATATAAAAGGGATTGAGGTATACAGAACTAAGGAAGGGAAGAAATAAACTAAAGTATTGCAGTCCAAGAATCCTTCTCCCTTGGAAACCAACAATAAACAAGAGATAAGAATAAAAATGTTTTCAGAACAATATGACTTGAAACAAATTTGACTATTAAATTACATAGAAAATACTAAAGAGCTCCATCTGTGTTTCCATTGATTCATAAACCAATACATAATCTGGCAGTAAATTTGTTGATCTTCCATTCTTTTATCCAAATTTCAATAGGGGCTAATGCCAATTGAATTCTAATTTCTCTTGACCGGGAGGAAGTTATCTAAAGACTCTGTACAACGTAGTATTTAACAGAAACCATTCATAGAACATCTTATTCACTTAGTGAGAAGTGGAATAAACGGATACGATGAATTGGATTGCTGGGTTTCAAGTTCACAAAGAAAAAGAAATTAATGAAAAGAATAAATGGAATACAGCAAAGGAAGGGAAGTGGAAAGAATGAAAAACTGTTGGATTGTTCACACCATAAGAACTTCATTTTTCCTGTATTCAGCATATTGATCTTGTTAGATCACGTAACTTCATCATTACGAGCATTAAGTGTAAAAAGAAAATGAGAATATTATGTATTCAGTAGCAAACATGATATACCTCTTAAACTGCGAATTTTTTCAATGAATTGCTCGGCAATAATCCTTGAGTTGGGTGCCCTAAATCGGCCTTGTGTGCGACTAATGCTTCCAGAGGCTCTAATTACAGCTATCAGTTCTTGGTAGTTGGTCAGGCCTAAAGTCGACCTCCTGACATTACAATACTTCCTGCATGCATCACAAAAACCTTGCATTGCGAACACCATCTTTTTCGGATAACTTGAATATAATGGACCAGGGATCAGAAAGTGAACTCCACCTCAACAACCACAATTCAGGAGCAACCCAATTAAACTATAAATGAAACCTATACCAAGATGTAAACAGAAAACCAAAAAACAAATTGAAAAGAAAAAAGGGTGCATAACACCAAACAGAGATCATTGGGTTCCAAGATGTGCTTATAGGTTTTGCAGAATGTTGGTAAGAATGCACTTAAATGACCATCCAGCAGACTGCAAGAAAAAGAATTCAAAAATCACACATAGACACTTCTCTGAATTAACAGCTAGAAACATGACTTATTCCAAAAGTCCAATCAAGCTAACCAGCAAAGACACACAAATGCACATCGATATCTAGAAGTCTGTTGGGGCGGCCTTACAGACAACCTCAAAAACAACAGAAAATTTAAAAAATCTTTTCAGAGATAGGTGGAACTTTTAGAAGCATTTGACCAACCGAAACACAGATGACCTACAGTAAAAAATGAACAGATACACCATTTTAGCAAATCATTCATGCACTAAAATCATCACACTCAATCTTCAACCCTATAACTCTCCAAACCAACTGAATTTGAGAACAGGGAACCCGGGAGTTAAGATAATAACATGGCTTTAGATCTTGATCATGTGATCATTTAAGTACAATTAAGTGCAAAAGTGCCAGAGAGGGATCCGTATGAGGAAGAGCAGTTTCACAACATTAAACTAACATACTACCCACCATTCAAATTTCAAAATGATCACAAAATTAAGCTAAACGGATACCTGTAGCCAACAATAGGAAGTTTGTTAGTGTTTGGAATTCCCAGACGTTTTCTCAACAAGGAGATAACCTGAAATTCATGACTGAATGATCAACAAAGTCAAGTGAAAAAACATGAAAAGCAGAATTGAATAATATAGCATAGCACAGACCGAAAAAAGGATGGAAGACTGCTAAGTGACTTTGTGAAATGATAACAATCTGTAAAGTGAGAGAATAATCGCATCCATGCTTTCCAAGATTAACCATGCTTGCCATATTTAGTTAGCTCGAGCTCAGAGCCATTAAGCCTACAAAAGAGCTAATTTTTCAACTTCAATCCAACCATTTCATACTTTTTGCATGAAAGTTGAGTCCCGATTTTCATATTTTGGGCGAAATAGGGACATGAAAAAGGTGCAGGGGTTACTATAACATTTTTGTCATTTGCCAAAGATCACTACTAGGATTAGATGTGTGGTAATACTGTTGGGACTTGGGCACATTTCTCCATTAACTACAGAATATTTTCTGCACTGCGTTGCAATACTGTGGCAATTTGGGTACACTTCTACAATAATAATATTCTGTACTTTTCAGTTTCTCAATGACTGTTTCCACTGAGTAAATGCTAATGTAAGGACTATCTGTTTTTACCACAAGTATTAATCACAGTGTCCCAGATTATTGCTCTCATTTCCTTTCTGGGACAACAAAGAAGAGACTCAAATCTCACTATATTGATTTTTTTTTTCAAAGCTATCCATCAAACTAATGTCACGATGTGGCACCAAAAACTCCCAACCACTAGTTTTGTAGGTAATAGTAGTGTAAAACCAAACCAAAGTTCCATTTTTTTCAACTCTCATCCAAAGCTCCATGTCGGGTCAAAGTAGACCCTTAATATTGGGAGATGGGAGTATAAAATATAATGAAGTGCAAAACCACCAAGCAAAATGCCTATTTACAGCAATACTGGTAGAAGCAGCACTGATTACCACACTGCTCCCTCAAAGTAATTTACTTGCAACAGTTCGAGATTGAACACATATACGAGCTGTTTAGCAAATTCATATGCCCCAGCTTCTCATAAAGAAATGTGAAAGAGTACCTCATCATCATATTTAATATCTGTTATTAAGCCTTCTACTTTCATTCTCTCAACTTGATAATCTCCTTCATTGATAAACTTTTCGATATCTTCCTTTTTCTTCCCTGTAGAAGACAAGAAATCAGTAATCAAGTCTGTCATCAATTATCAGGGTAGAACACAGAGTAATAGCACCTTTTGCAAGTGAAACTTTTTCAAGCCAACTGCTGTATATGTTGTCTAGCAGAGCTGTCAGCATCTCTCGGTTCTCCTCAGACATACTTTTACGCGTGAGTTGATCTCCGACACTCTTGTATTTACCAATACGTTGGACTTCTGCTTCAACCCCAACTTTCTCAAGCACACCTACAAAATGGATATTTATGCCACTCAACTGCATTTCAAAGCAATTGCAACTGAAAGAGCTCATTAGAATATCATTTTATCTCAATCTCAGTTTCTCATCCTCAAAAAGTTGGTGTGACCTTTTTATAATGCTAAAATCATTTTCCATTTTGAACTGATGCAAATAGGTTGAAAATTAACCCCTCTATCTTCAACTTTCAAGCATAAGGAATTCCAGATTTAAATTCGGTATCCAGAATTTTATAAAACACTAAACTTTTTACATCTGATTCTCAAAGAATCCACATGCAGCTTGGATAACTTGCGTAACTTTTTTGATGGACTGACTTCATATCAGCTGATCCTCAGTTTCCCCCTAATGAATGACCACCTCATCTAAAAGTTTAAGTTCTTACAAAGAAAAGATATTAAAGATTTAATATCTCAAACACACCCCATCACATGCAAGTGGATTTCTTTGCCAAGCCATGCATGTGACTCTTTCCCACAAGTACCTCTTATTTAGACCAATACCATAATGAATGACTACCCCATTTAAAGAGAAGAGACATTAAATATTCAATAGCTCTAATGATCTCCATAGAACTCATACTCACTTCGGTTCATCTCAAGCTGTGGATATAAACCCTTTTACAATCATGGTTCATTCCACATGGTCAATGCAATCACATATTACCATGTATAGAGCAATAAGAGCTTTTGTCAGCAATAAATTTGATTAAAATCCCACAAAATCTGGTGTGACCTCATGGCAAAACTTTAACAAAATTGCATTGCAATTCAAAAACCGCAGGAATTTTTCTTTCACCATGTGTCAACACAGCTTTGACAAGAAACAGAAACAAAAACTCTGAATGAATCGACTCAATAATCACAAATTTGTACTTCTCCATGAGTTTATCTCTTGGAGCTTATTAGAAACCAAAACTTGAAGCTACATCAGATCTTTGTTCACGTTTTTCTCAATTAAGATATTTTCAAATTTCAACAGCCATATTTGTGATTAACTCACCTCCAACAAATGATGCCTGAACAAGCAACCCGTACAATCCAACGTAGGCACTTGGTGGGGCATAAAGCTCTTCACAAGCAGAGCCAATATAATATTCTTTCACTCCACATGCAGGCACATAGCCTATGATGAACTTACCTACAAATTGCAACCTGCACATCAAGAGAAAGAACTACCCAGTGTCCATTTCACACTATAAATACTTGAAAGAAGTACCAGAACTGCATCTATTGAAACAAAGAAAGCTTTCAGAAACAGAAAGCTGGGTCAGGTACCATAGATATATGAGAAGAGTCCACTATCAAAGCAATAGAATAAAATATGCCTTAAAAATTTGCATAATTGTTTTGTCAAAAAAAACTATCAATCAGTACAAATGCTTGCACGGTGTACAAAACAAATGGAGAAGGTCATATGAGCGCTCTCCAGAAAGTACAGATAAACGATTTTCACAAAATGTTAGCTCACAGAAAATGTGAGAGTCCAAAATAACCGAAACCCATGAAAAACTCACAACCAGGGGTGGCAATTTAATGATGCCAGGAAAAATGGCAAACATTTTCACTTCCAAAAGGATATAACCAATAGATAAACATAGCTAGACTAGGTTTACTGAAACAAATTATGTTAACGATGGGATTACCGTTATCCTTTTTGAGGACAAAATGTATTACTTTTGGTATCAATGAAATAAAAACTGAGAAGCATAAGCAACATGTTTGCTAATTGATGTATTAAATGCCATTGAGTTTTCAGCGCTTAGTTTTCGCAGAAGGGGTTTACATTGCAGGGTCATTACATCTCAAACCCACTAAAAGGATTAGGAGGCTCCGAGGCTGGAGAAGCATATAATAACGGATTTTTAAGTTGAAAACAATACAGAGTTCATATGGTGATTATTAAGTTGACTGTTTCAGTCTGACATGTGATGATAATAGAATGTGTTTAGACTTTAGAAAACAGGGACAGAGCATTTAGAAATTGCACGAAGACAAACAAAGCTGTTCCATTACTAAGTCTGAGGAAAGGCAAAACAATGAAAATGAGACCAAACAGGCTCTTTCCAGATTCACGAGGAGTATCCAACAGATTAAGCAGAAAAAAAGACGAAAAGTTCGAAGAACGTACCTGATTTCTTAAAATCCAACATGTGCCTCCGAATCTCTTCTAGCTTTCCCCACCCACACTTCAATGTGTCAATGTGGAGGTAAATACCCACTACACGTGGATCATAAGCAGCTTTTTCAAAATTCTCACAAATTTGAGGTAAAGATAGTGCTCTGGAGAAGCTCTTTAGCTGATCAGATACCTGAGGTGAAATCACGCACAATTTTAAAATTTACAGATGAACAGCCAAAGCAGCACTCCACAAACAAGGTGATTAACTTCACTACTTGATAACCACCTGTCCCTATTGATATTCTCATAACCATTTTTTCTTCTGTCCCTATCATTCCTTGATCATTTTTCCCAGTTCTCTTCCGGAATTATTCAGAACATCTCTCGAACCAATATTTCAAATCCAAACACCTCATTAACACGTTATACACAAAAAATTATAACCCACATTGAACAATAATTAAGTGAAGTTCAGGACCAAGCAAACAAAACAACCAGCAAAAGAACATAACAACAATCATACAAGAAAAAGCGTAAAACGAACAAATTTACACCTCTCCGCGCAGTGTGATCTTGAGAACACTCCCCTTCTGGAATCGTTCCCACGGCGGAGCAAAGAACAGTCTAGTCTTGACCATAAAGTTCTCCCACGCAGTTCGCTGCTTGAAAACAAACTCCCCGCTCGGATACTTATCGTCATTATACCCACCCCCCACGCCGCCGTTACCACCGCCTCTCGCCGCCTCTGCTTTGGAATCTCCATTGCCGTCAGTTGAAAATGCTCGGCAATGGTGAGTGATGAGAGAGAAACGTTGATATTTGGCGGTGGACAAGTGATCATAAGAGAGAGAATTGAAGCGGCGACTGTAACGGAGAAGAAGTTTCGACATTGTTGTACTTGAAAACACAAACGCCCTTGAATTTAGAATGAACTGTTTGGCTTTCTCGAAAAACTTGGTAGTTTTTTCTTCTGTTTTCTCAGTCAGAGAATATGGGTAATTTGCAGTTTGGACCCTGAGAATACAAGAAATTAGCATTTTGTCTGCTCAAACACGAAAAATAGCACTGTTTCCCACAAAATTAACGCGTGAAGCTTGTTTCACTCTTGAATTACATCAAGTCAATTCTTATATGTACTTTGATGTTAGTCACTGGGATTGTAACTCAATAAAATGATGGGAGGTTCAAACCATCTTTTCTTCTCTTCTTTTATTTGTGGTGAGCGAATGTGGTATTTTGATTAATATATATAGAATATATCTAATTGATTGTATATATATATATAAAAAAAAAAGAAAAATCGTATGTGATAAGTACATATAATAATATTTAATTAATTCAATGTTTGAGGAATTCTTGTTACTATTATTATCATTTTAAGACTACAATATTTTTTTCTCAAAAAAGATAAAATGATAATTTTACTACTATTGTTTTTCTATAGAAAGAAAATCCAAGACGAGCAATTAGGTATCAACCGAAGACACAAAATAGAACCAAATGCTGTCAATTAAAGAATAAAGACCGAAATCAAAGCATTTAAAAAAATGAGCTAGTAAACCATTAACCCAATGGTGGGGATTCGAACTTGACATCTCAAACCCTCTTCTTCCCTCCCTTCCCCAGTAAGTGAGTGTGTGTGTGTGTGTGTGTGTGTGTGTGTGTGTTGGTGTGTGTAGGGATGGCAATGGGTCGGGTTTCGCAGGTCTCCGACCCGGACCCGACCCGCTTGGGGCGGGTTTGGACCTGTATAATCGGGTTTGGGACGGGTTGCGGGTCTAAAATTCTAGACCCGCACGGGTTCGGATCGGGTCTCGGGTCCAAGTGAACCCGACCCGTATCTATATATATAAATATATTTAATATATATAATATAAATAAATGCAATTAAAAAATCTTAAAAATTATTATTTCATTTGAATATGTTTTATTAGATTTGATGTACAATTTGAATGTTTTCTTTTATTAAATTTTTTATATAATTTAAAAATTACTGTCTCAAAAAAGTTGTTAAAAAATAAAAATTTTAGTTATTGAAACGAGTTTACGGGTCGGGTTTGACGGGTATGCGGGTCGGGTTTGGTGGGTTGGGACGGGTTTATGAACCCGGCGGGTTCAACGGGTCCAACCCGCCGGGTTCGGGTCTTTGGCAGGCCAGGCCGGGTCCGGGACGGGTCTCAGGCCCAAAATTTTCTGGCGTGTCGAGTCTCGGGTTTGGCCAAACCCGTACCAGACCCGACCCGTTGCCATTCCTAGGTGTGTGTTTCTCTTTCTGGTTGACATTGATGTCTTGAATGAATTATATCAAAAAAATAAAAATAAAAAGAGAAAAGTTATAGGAACATAAATTGTAAAGAAATAAATTCCACTTTTCACATGAAAAAATTTGTAGTTACACCATTATGATATAGACTATATAGTTCTCTGTATACTAGCCTCCGAGTAGTTGTAATACAAATAAGCCCGATCATCACCCGGTAGATTGATGAGGAGAACAAGAACTTTTGACAATGCTTAAAAGAGTCTAGAGAGAACTCAGACAATCTCTTATTAGAGTGAAAATGATACTGGCATAACCAGAAGCTCCTCCATCCAGTTGTTCCAACATGATTCCATCCACACGGGCTTGAATCCCATCCGACGATGTCATCACATGTAGCAACTCTTTGATTGCTTTGTCTGCCTCAACAATGGAACTACCTAATCCGCCCAAGAGTTCGGGCAGCGATGTAGAAGGCCTCGACAGCTCAACGAGGGTCACCTAATGTTTACAGTACACGTTAGAAAAAGCCAGACGAATACCATGTAGTTAGAGGAGATCGAGCATGATTAACACAAGACGTATCTCATATTATATAACTTGTGTTGGGCCCAACATATGCAATGGTTCAAACTGTGCTGCATCCTTCCTTCATTCGGAAAACAAAAATATTAATATGCAAAATGTGGCACAATCTGACCCTTTGGTACATATATGGGGTCCAAACCGTGTTCATACAGGAATTTTTCCAAGTTGTCCTATAGCAAGCCACATTACAAGAAAGGATAATCCTAGTACTGGAATAACTGTGCCAATGGAAGAAAATTTTGTCAGCTTCAGGCCAATACTACAAAGGTTTTGTGAAGCATGAATGCAAATTCTAAAGATGGTTTCAGTTCACACAATTTATGCATCAAAGTTCACGACATTGACCTACCATAAATTTTCTAGCACAACAGTGAAGTTAGAAGTTAACATCCAAATTAATGACTTCACCCTTGAAGACTTCTTCAATTGGTTACAATCCTATCAGTAGTGTTCGAACTAGGAAACAAATGTATAACACCCACTGTTTGAGAAATGAAACTGGATAGAGACCAAGATTATAGCTTTTCCTTATATCCTGCACTCTACAATCCCTCTTTCAGAGGCATCTTCTAATCTATAATTCACGTGTGAAATTCTTTCTTACACAATCCTACAAATCATCATAATTTTGTTTTCTAAGAATCTTTTCCCTGCGTCTTATCTATTTTATGGTGCCTTCTCGGGTCCATTTTAAAAATCCCTCATTCCTTTTTTTTTTTTTTTCTGGCACGTGTTTAAATCAAAACTTGAGATGTTGCATAAAGAACTTAATAATTTATATGCCTAAAATCAATAGAATTCGAAGTGACCTGCTCTTCCAAAGGTAAATTAGCCTTCTGTTTTGCTATTGCTACAGCTCGAGATAATCCACCAATAGCATCAACTAATCCTCGCGAAGCTGCATTATTGCCAGTCCAAACTCTTCCTTGGGCAACCTCCTCGATCTTGTCTACCTAAAACATGATTACTTAACATCAAGCAACTTGGTAATATAATTTCTAACGTCCTACGATATCATTTGTTTTGTATGTTACTGAGTTCCTTACAGTCATCGATCTAGAAGAGGCTGCCTTGTCCCTGAAACTTCTATATGCATTCTGTGCTGACTTTGCAAAGAGTTCTGCTTCATCAGCCCTGACAACCATCAAAAAGTATGAACAGCATAAATAATTAGTCAAAAAAGAAACACATTATGGGCATGAATCAGAATATCGGATTGAAACAGAGATGAAATAATTCGAAAAATTGGAGTAACACATAACATTTTAGGCCTCCATTCTCCTCTGTGTTTACTACTCTAGAGATAAAAAGAACCTTTTTATCCCAGAGTTAAAGCCGATTTATAGTAGGCGAAACAGAAGCGGAGAGAGAGAGAGAGAGAGTTGAGGCTCAATTCTGAAATTGAAACTTCGGAGAATTGATACGAAACACAAGTCAGTATATATCCTTTGCAACACAATACTCGACATACCTGAATGGTCGCTGTTCAGCAGCAGTAAGCTCTGCATATCTTCCCCTTGATATGATCTCCTTATTGAAGCCAATCTTTTCATATAATCTCTCCAAATTAAACTTTCCTAGGAGCAAAGTAGCAAAGATATTGAGACACTTTCCTAGGGACCTTAAGGTGACTATACAAATGGCACAAAGTTTTCATTAAGATATAAACATTCATGTTCAAAGATATTTGTGTCAACAAACTACTAGTTGTCAATCTTGTACTGAAATAAAGAGGCATGGTAAATATCTGAATCTCATCGAGGAACTCAAATAGTAGCCACTTTCAGATCCAAAATTTCTTTCTTGCAAGACCTCACCTGTCACAACTCCAATTGAACCAGTTAGTGTAAGATTTTCAGCAACTATAGTCTGTGCAGCCATTGCCATGTAATATCCTCCACTAGCAGCAACATCAGCCATTGATGCAACTACAGGTTTTGAGGCAGCCAAAAGCCTAATTTCCCTCCACATTCTGTCGAAACACGAGAACATTAATTAATGAAATGACTACTTCCTTTTTATACAATCTTATTCTGTTGAACCCAGATTGGTAATTTTTTTTCCTTAATACACTTTCCACATTTTAAACTTGTACTAAGTAGAATACTTTAGGTAGGCTAATAAAATAGACAAGAGAACTATGTCCATGGCCATAATTGGATTCAACTAACTGGAATCACATACTATAAGAATAGACCAACAAATTCTTTGGCATCTAAACAATTAAACGAAAGACAACTATACAACAATACTTACAAATCAGAAGCAAGGGCATCTCCTCCGGGACTATCAATGCGAAGGACAACAGCCTTGTACCTTTTTGACTCTGAAAAAAACCTTCAAGTATAAATCAGATGAATGGACAAGCACATGATCAAATACTGAGGCTGAAGGAACCCAAGAGGATGAATGCCTCAGCAATGATTGTTGGACAGGAAACATTTTGTTGCAGCACTACTCCAAATTATTAGGGATTCAAGCAATGGGGGCCTGATCAAGCAAGAGATCAGCCCCTCCACCCCAGTTATACATTCAACACACCAGCAAAAGCAATTAATTTTCTCTCTGCTTTAATAACAATTTCATAATTCAGAAATTTCCTATTTTAGTTTGATTTTTTATAGTCGGGTGCTATATGTATACCTATACACAAGAAAAAAAGAAAACAATTGTTGATACCAATAGTTCTGTATTACAGTTTTGGGCAGCTTTCCCTAAAATATAGATAATTTTAAACTATTTTGTAGTGTTCATCCAGGAACGAGAGCGTGCACCCACTTTATGTTCTCAGCAATTGCATAATTTTACACACAAAAAAAAAAAAAAAATTGATAATAAAACATGGCCAACACATACACAGGCAATACATGTACCTCTTACAGTGCGAATCTTTTCAATGAATTGCTCAGCAACAATCCCCGAGCTGGATGTACTAAGCGGACCTCTTATGCGACTAATGCTTCCAGAGGCTCTGATTATGGCTATTTGATCTCTATAACCAGTCAATCCTAAAGTCCATTTCTTAACACGGCAGTACTTCCTGCATGTGCTCAGAAAGAAGATAATGTTGCAACAGACGGTATCCCTTTAAACACGAGAGAAATTGCATAGCACATAAATGGTAATAATTCTAGTAAATGTGCGACTTTTTCAGCGAGGGACAGACAGTTTTTTTTCAGAAACTCATTCAGCTAAACCATATGAACTTAGGTCAGTTGCAAAAATATTATCTTCCAATTTTACGGGGACAAATAAAAAGGTTTTAGCACTGGATGCTTGCAGAAACAAGAAATTCCAGAACCATCATTTAGGTCAACTTCAGTAACCATATTTGAGAAACCAATTAAGCAACAAACACTGCTGATCAAAATTGAGTGCAAATTCTGGCCAAAAAAAAAAAAAATTGAGTGCAAATTCTGACCAAAAAAAAAAAAATTGAGTGCAAATACTAAATCAGGAATATCTAATTGATGCAAAGTCCCTGAAGTGTGCACAATAGTAGTCCTGAAACAGAACAAAAAGCCCATGGAGAACCATGGAAAACTGAGAGAATAAATATTGGGGGATCTGATGGCAAAGATAAAATCAATATAAGAAATACCTATAATCAACCGTTGGAAGATTCTTGCTACTAGGAATTGCCAAACGCTCTTTTAGCAGCGAAATAACCTGAAATATGGAAACTTACTAAAAAGATGTGAATGATCAGTATAACGATGAGAAACTGGGATCCAGGAATGTACAACTCCTTTTACCTCATCATCATATTTTATATCTGTTATCCAGCCATCTTCCTTCAGTCTCTCAACTTCATAAACCCCTTCATTAATAAAGTTCTCTATATCTTCTTTTCTCTTTCCTGCAAAAGCAAACAAGATATTGAGGACACAATATCTCGCTTCAACATAAAACCAAGCCATCATTGCAAAATTACCTTTAGCAAGTGAAATTTTTTCCACCCAATTCCCATAGATGTTGTCGAGCAAAGAAGTCAGCATCTCGCGATTTTCGTCAGAGATGTTTTTACGTGTAAGTTGATCCCCAGCGCTCTTATATTTACCAATACGTTGAACCTGTGGCTCAATCCCAATTTTTTCCAGGACACCTACAAAACAATTGTTGATGCCAGTCCACTGAAGTTAAAAAGTAGATCACATGATATGAAAAAGCACATTGTAAGGTACTTATACGTTTATAAGTTAAAACACTTCCTATTCTAATTGGATTCTTCAAAAGTTAGTAGATGTTTTACATATAAAACATAGGGATAGAGTACCTTGTCTCGTTTTGAGGTATGGAATGAGGCTAACGATGTAAATTACTAAAATAAAAAAAATGAAAAAAAAAAGAGAAAGAAAATGAAGGAGAAGAAAAGGGAAAACAAATCATTACACTGATTAGTGACTGAGGCTAACTTTTATTTCTTTCATAAGTGAACTCCAAAACTAAATTTGGTTGGAGCTGACAAATTCGAGACATCCCCACCACTTTCACCAGCTTAGGCTCAGAAATTAAGAAGCTGGACTCTGTCTGGTCCTTTGTTTAACAAAATAAATACACCTCTTCTGTAGGCACCAGAAACAACTCACCTCCTAGGAATGATGCCTGAACAGTCAACCCATACAATTGAAAATAAGCACTTGGAGGGGCATAAAGCTCATCACAAGCACTGCCGATGTAATACTCTTTCTCTCCACATGCTGGCACATATCCCAAAACGAACTTGCCTGCATAAGAAAATTCAGTACCCATCATTGGAGCCACAATCAGAAATTCAATCTAATATTTCATGCTTCGTTAACAGCTTTATTCAGACCTTGAGCTGCTGTACTCAAACCCTACTAAAGAACAAGAATCTAAAACTCTTTTTCCTTAACTCCCTGAGAGACGCAAAACAAGAACACGATTCAAATGTAGACAAACCCTCTAAATTTGTAAAGTGATTTTACCTGATTTCTTGAAGTCCAATATGTGCCTCCGTATTTCTTCAACTTTTCCCCATCCGCAACTCAATGGTTCAATGTGGAGATAGATGCCCGAAATGCGAGGATCATAAGCTGCTTTGATAAAATTTTCACAAATTTGAGGTAAAGATAACCCTGAGGAGAAACGGCTTTTCAGTTGATCCGATATCTGACAAGAAACAGGGGCAGGCGTTTTCAAAAGATGCAGCATCAAAAAATCATCACCGAGTAGCAATATCATGAAATACACATCAATTCCAGACCATCACCTTTAGAAGTTTCATCTTATTGATGTGTGATAAACCCATGAATTGGCATTACGAGAATCAAGAAAAATCTTAGCAACTAACACAACAACCCACCAATAACCCCATTACAATGGAGAAACATAAACAAAAACAAATAGAACGAACCATCTACCTCTCCGCGTATTTTCATCGTGAGCACACTGCCCCTCTTGACACGCTCCCAAGGCAAGGCAATCAACATTTTAAACTTCACCACTAAACTCTCCCAAAGGTCGTACTCCCTGTACACAAACTCACCACTGGGATACACATCATCGGCAACGCCAGGACTAGAGCTTCCATTATCGCCCACCAACTGAACTTTCCCTTCCCCTCCCCCTCCAACCTTCTCATATTCAGTGGATAACTTCCCATCGCCCTCTGTATCAAAAGCCCTGGTCAAAAACACACCGAAACCGCGGTTCCTGTGGAGGAAACAACAGTGAGGCTTGTTCAAGCGAAGTGGATTGAGCGAGACGTGACTTGAGCTAGAGGGTCGGCATTTTATAGAACAGTTGGTGTGCAGGTGGGTTGAGGTGAAACGCGAAACCGGCAGTAGCTGAGCCATTTCCCGGAGTAGAGAGAGAGAGAGGCTCAGAAATCAAAAGGTTCTGTTTGTTGATGGCTGGCGCAAGGGAAAACGTGGAAGGCAACGAGTCTCTTTTTCTTTTATTTTTTATTTTTTATTTCCGGGAGCTGGAAGGTCAAAGAGGATAGGAAATCCAAGGTGTAGGATTGAGCATGATGCTTATGCTATATGTTTAGCGTTCATTATTGTTATGATTAAGAAATATAGTGTTTTATGTATGTATTTTTATAATGTCTTTTATAAAAATTAACTTGTTTTTTTTATAATATAAATTGATAAATAAATATATTAAAAAGTTATATAATTGTAGAATAAGTTCGATTTAAATATTAATTTTAGTATAATTAAGGTAAATAAGTTTTTAAAAACTTATGTAGAATTAATTTTTTTTCCATTATTATTAAAGTAAATGATAAATATTGTAAATAAAATATATTTTTTTATTTATTTGAATCAATTTTTAATCCATCTTAGTTTAAATACTCCATAATTTTTAAATTCTTTTGAATAAATATGAAAAAATAAATATACTTATTTAAATTCATATAAAAAAATATTTGAATTTCACATTTGATAAAATATATTTAAATTAGACTATCCACATATGTTATGGCTTTGATAGTCTCAAGATGGGTAAAATACACAGTACTCCCCTGTGGTTTGTCAAACTAGCATGCTCAATTATGTGGTTTTCTAATTGTCAAAACAGACCCTGTGGTTATAAAAATTTGCCCACCACCCCCTAAATCATATTTTGTCAATTTTAAAATTGAAATGATCAAATTGCCCATCACCCACTGCCACAGTACCGCCAGGCCGCCATCTCCGAGATGGTCATACTATACATCAAATCGTTCGTCTCACCAAGCCCGTCAAAAGCCCTCAATTGGGATCGACAAAATCCAATTCAATTCGATTTAATTAGACAAAAACATATAGAAACCCTAACTCACTCTTTTCACGTTTATCGAGCAATTACTCCTCCACCAACCACCGAATCCCAAAATTGAGGCTACCATTGTGTTCCCCACGTCGAACCGCTCCAAACCCAGTTGAACATCGCCGGAAAAGTTGCCGGATTCCGGCAACCCATCGCCGTCGCACGCTTGCCGCCGCTGCTGCCATTTCTCCGATGGCTGAAACACCATAAAACCACCACCGTTGCGTTCCCCTCGTCGAGCTGATCAATTTACACTACTCACACGCTCGATTTGGCCAAGAAACGAGAGAGATATGAGTAAAATAAGTTTATGTATAAATATGTATATATGTATATATTGTATATGTATATATTGTAATAATATAGAAATCTAAAGGTAAAAATGTTATTTTACACCTGAAAAATGAACAATTTTCGCATTAAACGAGTGTGTATAATACCGCACGTCAAGAAGGTCTGTTAAACTTGATTTTTATAACTACAGGGTCTGTTTTGACAATTAAAAAACCACAGAGTTGAGCGTGATAGTTTGACAAACCATAGGGGAGTACTGTGCATTTTACCCTGTCAAGATTTTTAAATTATATATATATATATATATGCTATTATATAAAAAAGACAATACTCTTTAATAATTACTTTTAATCTATTTAATTTTTTTGTCTATCAATTGTTTTTTTTTTTTTTACTTTTCCTCTCTCTTCTTGTACTTTCATTTTATTATCTCTCGTTTTTTCTCTCCCGCCCCTCCCCTCCCCTCCCCTCCCCTCCTCACCCTCTATAATATCTTTTCCCTTCCAGTACCCTTCAATATCATTTTTAAATATCTTTATAAATGTTTTTCTATTTTTCTCTATTTGAAATTATTTTAGTTTTACGCATTACTAATTTTACAAATTTATTAAAAATTATTAAAAATATTTTGTTAGTGCAGATAATACAAAACAAAAATAGTAAATCATTAAATCAAATTATATTTTTATTATGTACACCCATATGATGTGCCAATATTATTAGTATACATATATGATTAATAACTTATTAAAACTAATTTTCATATTCAAAATTTTATAAAATGATTCTATCGTGAAAAGATCATTCGACTCCGTTTATTAATTCTGGCCTCATTTTTTAGACCAAATCTCTGTTAAAGTTTTTATATTATTTTTTGTACTTAACTATATATTAGTTCTATGAACTATACTAAATTACTAATTTGCACGCTTACGATTTATTAAAACTAATTCATGATGGTTTTTATTTCTTAAGCTTATTTAACATCGAAAGATAAAATCAAGATCAAAAATTAAATTTTTCGACACTCAATTTAAAATTAATTATAAAAAATTTAGAGATAATTAGATTAACCCTCATGAGATTTCATCCGTTTACTCAAAACCCCCTATTTGTTCATAAATTTCCCTGACCTCTTGAGATTTGTCTCCATTTTATAGTCTTCACGTGCCATTAATTAAACTAACAAAAAAATAACACATCAGTAAAAATATTCAATATAAATCCAAATTGACCATTTAATTATTTTTTAACGCTTACAAATTGATTAAATTACTCTTTGGGATTATGTATAAATTTATTCAAACTGAGGGGTGTAATATAAATTTGTAATATAAAATTGATATTTGCAACATACAGGGATACACATATACATTATACTTTTATACATATATACATCATGGAATTATCTAAATTTTTGTTAATGACATTTTATTTGAAAATTTTTAGACTTTTCGTTAATTATTTAAATATATTTAAAATTATTTATCTACAAACTATATATATTTTCTTAAAATTATTGAGCTATAAAATCTTGTTTTATGTGAAAATTATATTTCAGATTTTATTTTGAATTATTTAAAATAATAATAAATCAATAATTAACCAAATTAACAAAATAAAAATAAAAATGAAAGAACATCTTCTTCACCGCCGGTATATGTCATCCCCACCCTTTGCGTCTGCAAATCCACCAACCCTCATGATCTCGAAGCCGTTTTGTATAAACTCTTCATGAACTTCAAATAAGCACCACCCTTTGCGCCACCGCACACCATCACCTCCACAACGGGGGTCGGTGGAGGAAACCTGCAGGAGATAGCTTCATCTGCAGCATAATCGATGACCCTATCGCAGGGTGTGATCAAAGTGGTAGCCGCCGGTTTGTATGAGGTTCCGCGGTAGAGTCAACAGCTCCGTAGGAGGGGGCGGTAGGTGTGGGATAATGAGGGTAATTTATACATATATATATATATAAGTGTATGTATATGCATAAATGTATGGCTAAAGTGATGAATTAGGGAGTTATCCAAAAAAAAAAAAAACAAAAAAGGGTGATGAACTAGGGGTTCGTAATTTGGGAAAGGAGATGGATTCGCTTTTAAGGGCAAAATTGAATTTTAATTTTTTTCATTATTTGACTTTTTTTTTTGTTAAGATACAAATGAGTAATTTTATCCATTTTATCAAATTCAATGTTAATCGTGAGTTAATAGAGTGTTATTTATAATTTTTAAAAAGATAAAGATTTCTGAGTATTCGGAGCAAAGCTCAGAAAATCTATGTAATTATCCCAAAAAATTTACTTGAATCATTAAATATAACAAAACAAGTTCAAAAATAATTATTGGTTGGGAGAAGTTTTAAGTACAGGCTTAAATTCAAAGTATTCCGTTTTACGTGTGATTTAGAAAGAAACAAATAGATATTTAACCAGTTGGGTTAAGAAATTCAAGTGTTACTATTACTTTTTTTTTTTTGACGTATTTATAGTTGAAAGTATATTTGGTGAATTCGGATGAAACTCTCATGTCCAATAGACCCGAGCGAACCCAAGGCATGACAAATGATATCAAAGATGATCGTTAGCTAGAATACCATAAGTTAATTGCTAGATAAGGCAAAATGTTATACACATACGAGCTACCTCTAAAGCTTCAACGCAAGTGTTGTGCGGGGTAAAGTGTTAAAACGAGTTATTTACAAGTTTAGCCAAATAATTCAAGTGTAATCACCTCTTAAACTTGTACGAGTTATCTCTTAAGTCATAACACCTAAATGATATGCACGACAGAGTGTTAAAATGTGCTATTTATTAGGCTGGTCAAATAAAGTGCAATCATTGTATATTCATCTTTGAACGAATTATTCATAACTCAATTTAAGCCCTACTTATTTGCTCATACCTACCAAATCTATAATTTCTACTTTGGCTGCAAACTACAACCTTGTCCTGCAACTACTCGGGACTTCACTTTGGAGCATTAATTGAACAGAGAAATTTAAAGAATGAGGGAATCACTGGCCGTACACAACATTTGCATTATTAATCAATTGTTTCATTTTGAAACAGGTATTACTGATTTCTCGTGGACAATGTCAAATCATGCATCAGATCGACAATCTTACCAGTCTCCTCCATGAACGTTATGGGGAACGGTCTCATCAAGGACAAAAAAATCAGACAAGGGGAACTCCAGATGTGGGATCCATTGCTATTCCTTTACTTCTCTCTTTGGCTGTTGGTGGTATAGGAATCCTTTTGCTCAAAACCGTGTCATCTCAAAAATAGATGTTGATCGACCACTGACGTACTATGATATGGGATTTATAATGTGGATATAATCATGAAGATGAAAGTGAAATCTTCAGAGGAATACGTACCATGATATGGGATTTATAATGTGTATATAATCATGAAGATGAAAGTCTTCAGAGAAATGTATCACCTAAGCGTTGCTAGAAATGTATCAGTTGAGCTTTTGTTATAAATGTATAGTAGGCCTATAGGATAGAAAATACAGAAACCCCTCCCATTGGGTTGGGTGGGTGGGGGAGGGGTTGGAAGGTTGGTTAGAGTAACAACCACAGAAGTGCAAATCAATTTGATAAGTATGCATCATATGATAGTGGGATGCCATAGCATATATCAAATGTCTTTAAGCAGGGAGATCTAATTGTAGTGTTCTCCATTCTCAATTGAAATGTCTCACGAGATACTAATTCCATTTTCTAAATTATATAAAATAGGGCAAATTTTTGAAATATGGTGTAATTACAAACTAATTCTTCATGTTAAAACTTGCAAGCACTCCATCAAAATTTGGGATTTTCTTCAGAAATTGATTTAGATAATCAAAAGATAACTTTTCCTACAGCTATATGAATCAATGTGGCCATCTATTATTTAGATAATCAAAAAGACAATTTTCCTATAACGATACAAATCAACATGACCTTCAAGAGATGCACAGAGTTGAACTTAGCAAAATTTCTAAACTAAATTTGCTATTCTCCCAACCTTTGCAAAGTATTCTTTATGCCATTACAATCACCATCGAGCGTCATCGGGAGGAAAAGATAAAAAGCTCTTCATTTTTCGATCTTCTGCAGTATTACTTTGCCTTCTCTTGGCAAAAGAAAACTAAAAAGGATGAAAATAAAAGTTAACCTGTTTTTATCCACAAAAGACACTCCACAGCTTAAGAATTTTTATCAGGGGCTTGCCTTGGGCAGCTTAATTCACTCGTCAAGAATCTTTGGGACTATGCCCGTATACATTTACAATTTTTCATGAAATGAAGCCCCTTTACATTTATAAGTGCCCACATGAGCGTGGGAAAAATTATACAAGCTCCTCCGAATTATAACAAGTGTTGCTTATTTCAAACAGCCGACAAAATAGACAAACAAGACGAGTATTCAAAAGCATACAATATTATAGGGTCCTTAAATAGTCTTTTATCAGCATGGAGAAAGAGTTGGCATAAGCACCTCCCTCCAATTTCCCAAACAAAATGCCATCCATTCTAGCTTGGATTGCATCAGAAAATTCCATCTCATCCATCAAATCTTTAACTGCTTCATCGGCTTCCATAAAGGTGTTCCTCATCTCCCTCAAAATTTTGAGTGGGTAAGCGGACGATCTTGACAACTCAACGAGAGTCACCTGACATTTCACCACACATCAAAAATGCCAATACAACTCCTTAAGATTTCAATGAAAAAACTGTATGGGAAACAGATTTCGAAGATGGAAAGGTTGGGCATCACACAGCTTTAGCATGATAAGCATCTTATATAATGCATCCAGGTCTATCTTATGACTTCTAAAATCAGCTCCCTATGCAAAATTGTAGCAGAACCCTATCTATAATAATATCTAATCTATCTAAAGGCGCTCAGCCAGATCATTATGTAAGTATCTTATGAAACATATTCAACAGATGATCTAGTTAGTACATATGTATAAACAATCAACCGCGATATATACCTGCTTATCTAGTGGTATATTAGCCTTTTGTTTTGCAATTGCTACAGCCCGAGAGATTCCACCAATTGCATCAACTAGACCAAGTGAAGCTGCATCATGACCAGCCCAAACTCTACCCTGTGCAGCTTCTTCCATCTTGTCCACCTGCCATATGCTTACTTGAATTTGAAACAACACATAGGTCTTGAATTTGAAACAACACATAGGTTATCCCAAGTGACATGTATAGAGTGTTGAATAACATACAGTCATTGATCTTGAAAAGGCAGCCTTATCGCGAAATTGTTTGTACACATCCTGAGCTCTCTTGGCAAAATGTTCTGCTTCATCCACTCTGCATATCAAACGTACATAATCATATTAAGAGGAACAATTATCTGTGGGCAACAGGTACTAGTCACAGAAGCAATCAGAAATTTCTAAGTTTCAGGAACAGTATCCAAATATCTTAACTGGGTTTAGCCGAACAACTACCAGTTATAGTTATCTGGAAAAAATTATAAAGCCAAAATTAGACACGAAACATCTAGCTTCCTTTACTAGTAATACAGCGGGCCTTGCATCTCTTCTCGTTTGACCTGTTTTACATTTAAACCTCCAACCCGTCATACATAATTACTATTAAAATACCTTATTTTCTAATATTTTTACCACTTTTGCGCAAAGCCCTGCTTATTCTTTGGTGAACAAGCCAAATTCAGTAATGTGAAATTTATAAAATCGAACAAACTGCAGCTACTTTTATATCAGAACTTGGGCTCGCCACACGAATATCACCCTAAAACATCAATTTTATAAATGCTCTATTCAAGTTCTGTCAGCAATTTTATATGCTCAATGTTAATAAGTTAATTCATAAGTTTACTCTGTACAAGAAATTCTCTTTTTGATATGTATCTTCTCTAGTGTACTATCTTCAATGGATTATATGCTCATTATATGATCTCATAGCAACCATAAGAACTCATGCTTAAAAATCTGTAGACAGACATGGGTAAACAAGAACAGAGATAAAAAGAACCTTTTTATCCCAGAGTTAAAGTCGATTTATAGCAGGCGAAACAGAAGCGGAAAGAGAGAGAGAGAGAGAGAGTTGAGGCTCAATTCTGAAATTGAAACTTCTCAGAATTGATACGAAACACAAGTCAGTATACATCCTTTGCAACACAATACTCAACATACCTGAATGGTCGCTGTTGAGCAGCAGTAAGCTCTGCATATCTTCCCCTCGATATGATCTCCTTATTGAAGCCAATCTTTTCATATAATCTCTCCAAATTAAGCTTGCCTAGGAGCAAAGTAGCAACGATGTTGAGACACATTCCTAGGGGCCTTAAGGTGACTATACAAATGGCACAAAGTTTTCATTAAGATATAAACATTCGTGTTCAAAGATATTTGTGTCAACAAACTACTAGTTGTCAATCTTGTACTGAAATAAAGAGGCATAGTAAATATCTGAATCTCATCGAGGAACTCAAATAGTAGCCATTTTCAGACCCAAAATTTCTTTCCTGCAAGAGGCTGATTAAAAGAGTTGCAAGACCTCACTTGTCACAACTCCAATTGAACCAGTTAGTGTAAGATTTTCAGCAACTATAGTCTGTGCAGCCATTGCCATGTAATATCCTCCACTAGCAGCAACATCAGCCATTGACGCAACTACAGGTTTTGAGTCAGCCAAAAGCCTAATTTCCCTCCACATTCTGTCGAAACACGAGAACATTAATTAATGAAATGACTACTTCCTTTTTATACGATCTTATTCTGTTGAACCCAGATTGGTAATTTTTTTTTCCTTAATACACTTTCCACATTTTAAACTTGTACTAAGTAGAATACTTTAGGTAGGCTAATAAAATAGACAAGAGAACTATGTCCATGGCCATAATTGGATTCAACTAATTGGAATCACATACTATAAGAATAGACCAACAAATTCTTTGGCATCTAACCAATTAAACGAAAGACTACTATACAACAATACTTACAAATCAGAAGCAAGGGCATCTCCTCCGGGACTATCAATGCGAAGGACAACAGCCTTGTACCTTTTTGACTCTGAAAAAAACCTTCAAGTATCAATCAGATGAATGGACAAGCACATGATCAAATACTAAGGCTGAAGGAACCCAAGAGGATGAATGCCTCAGCAGTGATTGTTGGACAGGAAACATTTTGTTGCAGCACTACTCCAAATTAGTAGGGATTCAAGCAATGGGGGCCTGACCAAGCAAGAGATCAGCCCCTCCACCCCAGTTATACATTCAACAGACCAGCAAGAGCAACTAATTTTCTCTCTGCTTTAATAACAATTTCATAATTCAGAAATTTCCTATTTTAGTTTGATTTTTTATAGTCGGGTGCTATATGTATACCTATACAAAAGAAAAAATAAAACAATTGTTGATACTAATAGTTCTGTATTACAGTTTTGGGCAGCTTTCCCTAAAATATAGATAATTTTAAACTGTTTTGTAGTGTTCATCCAGAAACGAGAGCGTGCATCCACTTTATGTTCTCAGCAATTGCATAATTTTACACACAAAAAAAAAAGAGATAATAAAACATGGCCAACACATACACAGGCAATACATGTACCTCTTACAGTACGAATCTTTTTAATGAATTGCTCAGCAACAATCCCTGAGCTGGATGCACTAAGTGGACCTCTTATGCGACTAATGATTCCAGAGGCTCTGATTATGGCTATTTGATCTCTATAACCAGTCAATCCTAAAGTCCATTTCTTAACACGGCAGTACTTCCTGCATGTGCTCAGCAAGAAGATAATGTTGCAACAGACGGTATCCCTTTAAACACGAGAGAAATTGCATAGCACATAAATGGTAATAATTCCAGTAAATGTGAGACTTTTTCAGCGAGGGACAGACAGTTTTTTTTTTAGAAACTCATTCAGCTAAACCATATGAACTTAGGTCAGTTGCAAAAATATTATCTTCCAATTTTAAGGGGACAAATAAAAAGGTTTTAGCACTGGATGCTTGCAGAAACAAGAAATTCCAGAACAATCATTTAGGTCAACTTCAGTAACCATATTTGAGAAACCAATTAAGCAACAAACACTGCTGATCAAAATTGAGTGCAAATACTAAATCAGGAATATCTAATTGATGCAAAGTCCCTGAAGTGTGCACAATAGTAGTCCTGAAACAGTACAAAAAGCCCATGGAGAACCATGGAAAACTGAGAGCATAAATATTGGGGGATCTGACGGCAAAGATAAAATCAATATAAGAAATACCTATAATCAACCGTTGGAAGATTCTTGCTACTAGGAATTGCCAAACGCTCTTTTAGCAGCGAAATAACCTGAAATACGGAAACTTACTAAGAAGATGTGAATGATCAGTATAACGATGAGAAACTGGGATCCAGGAATGTACAACTCATTGTACCTCATCATCATATTTTATATCTGTTATCCAGCCATCTTCCTTCAGTCTCTCAACTTCATAAACCCCTTCATTAATAAAGTTCTCTATATCTTCTTTTCTCTTTCCTGCAAAAGCAAACAAGATATTAAGGACACAATATCTCGCTTCAACATAAAACCAAGCCATCATTGCAAAATTACCTTTAGCAAGCGAAATTTTTTCCACCCAATTCCCATAGATGTTGTCGAGCAAAGAAGTCAGCATCTCGCGATTTTCGTCAGATATGTTTTTACGTGTAAGTTTATCCCCAGCGCTCTTATATTTACCAATACGTTGAACCTGTGGCTCAATCCCAATTTTTTCCAGGACACCTACAAAACAATTGTTGATGCCAGTCCACTAAAGTTAAAAGTGGATCACATGATACCAAAAAGCACATTGTAAAAGTACTTATAAGTTTGTAAGTTAAAACACTTCCTATTCTAATTGGATTCTTCAAAAGCTAGTAGATGTTTTATCTTTAAAACATAGGGATAGAGTACCTTCTCTCGTTTTGAGGTATGGAATGAGGCTAACGATGTAAATTACTAAAATAAAAATAAAAAAAAATGAAAAAAAAAAAGATAAAAAGAAAATGAAGGAGAAGAAAAGAAAAGGGAAAGCAAATCATTACACTGATTAGTGACTGACGCTGACTTTTATCTCTTTCATAAATGAACTCCATAACTAAATTTGGTTGGAGCTGACATATTCGAGACATCCCCACCACGGAAAATTCTTACCCAAACCCGATTTGACCGCATCCAACTAATTATATAGCAAGTGTTAATATACTTATCTTGTGATTGGTCACTCTCTCTAAATTGTATATCAATCACACGACAAGTGTAAAATACTCATCACCTGATTAGTCAGAGTGTGGCCGAATCCGGTGCGGGTAAGAATTTCCCTCCCCACCGCTTTCACCAGCTTAGGCTCAGAAATTAAGAGGCTGGACTCTGTCTGGACCTTTGTTTAACAAAATAAATACACCTCTTCTGTAGCCACCAGAAACAACTCACCTCCTAGAAATGATTCCTGAACAGTCAACCCATACAATTGAAAAGAAGCACTTGGCGGGGCATAAAGCTCATCACAAGCGCTGCCGATGTAATACTCTTTCTCTCTACATACTGGCACATATCCCAAAACGAACTTGCCTGCATAAGAAAATTCAATACCCATAATTGGAGCCGCAATCAGAAATTTAATCTAATATTTCATGCTTCGTTAACAGCTTTATTCAGACCTTGAGCTGCTGTATTCAACCCTACTAAAGAACAAGAATCTAAAACTCTTTTTCCTTAACTCCCTGAGAGACGCAAAACAAGAACACGATTCAAATTTAGACAAACCCTCTAAATTTGTAAAGTGATTTTACCTGATTTCTTGAAGTCCAATATGTGCCTCCGTATTTCTTCAACTTTTCCCCATCCGCAACTCAATGGTTCAATGTGGAGATAGATGCCCGAAATGCGAGGATCATAAGCTGCTTTGATAAAATTTTCACAAATTTGAGGTAAAGATAACCCTGAGGAGAAACGGCTTTTCAGTTGATCCGATATCTGACAAGAAACAGGGGAAGGCGTTTTCAAAAGATGCAGCATCAAAAAAACATCACCGTGTAGCAATATCATGAAATACACATCCAATTCCAGACCATCACCTTTAGAAGTTTCATCTTATTGATGTGTGATAAACGCATGAATTAGCATTACGAGAATCCAGAAAAATCATAGCAACTAACACAACAACCCACCAATAACCCCATTACAGTGGAGAAACATAAACAAAAACAAATAGAAAGAACCATCTACCTTTCCGCGTATTTTCATCGTGAGCACACTGCCCTTCTTGACACGCTCCCAAGGCAAGGCAATCAACGTTTTAAACTTCACCACTAAACTCTCCCAAAGGTCGTACTCCCTGTACACAAACTCGCCGCTGGGATACACATCATCGGCAACGCCAGGACTAGAGCTTCCATTGTCGCCCACCAACTCAACTTCCCCTCCCCCTCCCCCTCCAACCTTCTCATATTCAGTGAAACGCGAAACCCGCAGTAGCTGAGCCATTTCCCGGAGTAGAGAGAGAAAGGCTCAGAAATCAAAAGGTTCAGTTTGTTGACGGCCGGCGTAAGGGAAAATGTGGAAGGCAACGAGCCTCTTTTTCTTTTCTTTTTTTCCAATTTCCTGGAGCTCGAAGGTCAGTCAACGAGGATAGGATTGAGCATGACGCTTGTGCTATATTTTTAGGATTCATTATTGTTATGATTGACAAATATAGGGTTTTATGTGCATATTTTTATAATGTCTATTATAAAAAATAATTTAATTTTTTTAACATAAATTAATAAATAAATATATTAAAAAGTTATATAATTGTAGAATAAGTTCGGTTTAAATATTAATTTTGATATAATTAAGGTAAATAAGTTTTTAAAAATTTATGTAGAATTAATTTTTTTCCCATTATTATTAAAATAAGTGATAAATATTGTAAATAAAATATTTATTTTGTTATTTATTTGAATCAAATTTTAATCCATCTTAATTTAAATACTCCATAATTTTTGAATTCTTTTGAATAAATATGAAAAAAAAAAGTATACTTATTTAAATTCATATAAAAAATATTTGAATTTCACACTTGACAAAATATAATTAAATTAAGCTATCTACGTATGCTATGACTTTGATAGTCTCAAGATTTTAAAATTATATATATATATATATACACTATTATATAAAAAGACAATACTCTTTAATGATTATTTTTGATCTATTTAGGGCCCGTTTGAATGGACTTAAAAAAAAGTGCTTCTCGGATGGTACTTTTTATGGTAGAGCTTTTTTTTTAAGCCAAGCAGTTTTGCGTTTGGATATAGAAGTTAAAAGTGCTTTAAAAAGTGATTTTATTTGAAGTTAGTCCGAGGTAGCTTCTAAAAAAAGCCATTTTTGGCTTTTTTTCTAGCTTCTGCTTTTTTTAAAAAGCCCATCCAAACACAATTTATTTTGTCTGAAGTGCTTTTTTTCAAAAAATAAATACTTTTTATCTGAAAAAAATCCATCCAAACGGGCCCTTAATCTTTTTGTCTGTCAATTGTTTTTTTTTTTTTACTTTTTCTCTCTCTTCTTGTACATTCTTTTTATTATCTCTCATTTTTTCTCTTCCCTTGCGCCCCCCCCCCCCCCCCCTTCGGCCCTCTCTATTATCTTTTACCTTCCAGTACCCTTCAATATCAATTTTAAATATCTTTATAAATATTTTTTTATTTTTCTCTATTTGAAATTATTTTAGTTTTACTCATTACTAATTTTACAAACTTATTAAAAATTATTAAAAATATTTTGTTAGCGCAAATAATACAAAACAAAAATAGTAAATCATTAAATCAAATTATATTTTTATTATGTACACCCATATTATTAGTTTTCATATTCAAAATTTCATAGAATGATTCTATCGTGAAAAGATCATTCGACTCCGTTTATTAATTCTGGCCTCATTTTTTAGACAAAATCTCTTTTAAAGTTTTTATATTATTTTTTATACTTAACTATAAATTAGTTCTATGAACTATACTAAATTACTAATTTGCACGCTTACGATTTATTAAAATTAATTCATGATGGTTTTTATTTCTTAAGACTATTTAACATCGAAAGATAAAATCAAGATCAAAAATTAAAATTTTCGATACTCAATTTAAAATTAATTATCAAAAGTTTAGAGATAATTAGATTAACCCTCATGAGATTTCATCTGTTTACTCAAAACCCCCTATTTGTTCATAAATTTCCCTGACCTCTTGAGGTTTGTCTCCATTTTATAGTTTTCACTTGCCATTAATTAATCTTACAAAAAATAATGACATCAACAAAAATATTCTATATAAATCCAAATTTACCATTTAATTATTTTTTAACGCTTACAAATTGACTAAATTATTCTTTGGGATTATGTATAAATTTATTCAAACTGAGGGGTGTAATATAAATTTGTAATATAAAATTGATATTTGCAACATAAAGGGATACACATATACATTATACTTTTATACATATATACATCATGGAATTATCTAACTTTTTGTTAATGACATTTTATTTGAAAATTTTTAAAATTTTTGTTAATTATTTAAGTATATTTAAAATTATTTATCTACAAACTATATATATTTTCTTAAAATTATTGCTCTATAAAATCTTGCTTTATGTGAAAATTATATTTCACATTTTATTTTGAATATTGAATCTTTATTTAAAATAATAATAAATCAATAATTAACCAAATAATAATAATAATAATAATAATAATAATAATAATAATGAAATAACATCTTCTTCCCCGCCGGTATATGTCATTCCCACCATTTGTGTCTGCAAATCCACCAACGCCCATGATCTGGAAGCCGTTTTGTATAAACTCTTCATGAACTTCAAATACGCACCACCCTTTGCGCCACCGCACACCATCACCTCCACAACGGGGGTCGGTGGAGGAGACCTGCAGGAGATAGCTTCATCTGCATCATAATCGATGACCCAATCGCAGGGTGTGATCAAAGTGGTAGTCGCCGGTTTGTATGAGGTTCCGCTGTAGAGTCAACAGCTCCGTAGGAGGGGAGGGTAGGTGTGGGATACTGAGGGTATTTTATATATATATATATATATATATATATATATATATAAGTGTATGTGTATGCATAAATGTATGGCTAAAGTAATGAATTAGAGAGTTATCAAAAAAAAAAAAAACAAACAAAAACAAAAAAGGGCGATGAACTAGGGGTTCGTAATTTGGGAAAGGAGATGGACTCACTTTTAAGGGCAAAAATGAATTTTAATTTTTTTTCATTTTTTTCATTTTTAATATATATATATATATATATATATTTCAGATACAAATGTGTATTTTTATCCATTTTATCAAATTTAATGTTAATCGTGAGTTACTAGGGTGTTATTTATAATATTTAAAAAGATAGAGATTTTTGAGTATTCGGAGCAAAGTTCAGGAAATCTGTGTAATTATCCCAAAAAAAATTCTTGAATCATTAAATATAACAAAGCAAGTTCAAAAATAATTATTGGTTGAAAGAAGTTTTAAATACAAGCTTACATTCAAAGTATTCCATTTTATATGTGATTTAGAAGGAAACAAATGGATACTTAAACGGTTGGGTTAAGACATTAAAGTGTTAGTATTACAATTTTTTTTTCACGTATTTATAGTTAAGAGTGTATTTGGTGAATTCAGATGAAACTCTCACGTCCAATAGCCCTGAGTGAACCTAGGGCATGACAAATGATATCAAAGATGATCGTTAGCTAGAATACCATAAGTTAATTGTTAGACAAGGCAAAATGTTACACACATATGATCCACTTCTAAAGTTTCAACACAAGTGTTGTGCGGGGTAAAGTATTAAAATGAGCTATTTACAAGTTTAGCCAAATAATTCAAATATAATCACCTCTTAAGCTTGTGCGAGCTACCTCTTAAGTCATAACATCTAAATGATATACATGACAGAGTGTTAAAATGTGCTATTTATTAGGTTGGTCAAATAAAGTGCAATCATTATATATTCATATTTGAACGAATTATTCATAACTCAATTTAAAATGCATGAGGTGGATATAATAGTAACTTTTGCGTCCAATGATAAAGAGGTATAATGCATGACAAATAGTATTAGAATAGCATCCCTACTCGTATGGGATCTATAAGAACAAAGAAAAAAAAACTATTTATAAAATTGGATTAAAGAATTTAATTGCCTTTGTCGGATTCAATAGACTTGAAATTTTGAGCGTGACAGATTAATTAAAAAATAATGATATGTATATAAATATCAAACTACTCAAATTTGACATTATTGAGATCCTTTGGATTAGGGATGTAAACGAGTCGAGCCGAGCCGAGCCTTGACCTTTTTTTCAGGCTCGAGCTCGAGCTCGAACCAAATAGATCGAGCTCGAGCTCGAACCAAATAGATCGAGCTCGAGCTCGAGCCCGACGAGCCAGAAAAAAACAAGCTCGAGCTCGAGCTCGAGCATGTTCGAGCTCGGCTCGGCTCGTTTGGCTCGAATTTGTGAGTAAAATATAGGCTCGAGCTCGAGCTTAAATATTTTTAAATATTTTATTATGTTTGAGCTGTAGGCTCGAGCTCGAGCTCGGGCTCGAGTTCGAAAATCAATATATTATTTATAATTACATATATAATTATATAAATATAAAAATAAATATTAAAAAAATCAAGGCTCGCGAGCCTACGAACAAGAGTAATTTGGCTCGAGCTCGGCTCGAGCTCGGCTCGGCTCGAATTATTCGAATTCGAGCTCGAACCTTTGTCGAGCCGGCTCGTGAGGCTCGCGAGCCGGCTCGATTCGTTTACATCCTTACTTTGGATTATATTTGTTCAACAATAAGGTAAAATGAAACAAAATTTTAAAAATTGAGGAAAAAAAATTCAAAATCAAATTAAATAATAATTTATTCATCTCAACCAGAGTCGGGCACACCTCATCTGAAAAATTTTCTTACCCGATCGGGGCTACAAAAATTTATACTTGACCGTAGTAATTTTCATCTCCAATAATCAGTTCATTTTTGTTACTTTTGGCGGGAAAGAAATGGTGAAATTTCATTGTTCCATTTGAAACTCTCTCTCTCTCTCTCTCTCTCTCTCTCTCTTCTCTCTCTCTCACCTACGACAAGATACTCTCTCGCTCATCGAAGACAAGAAGCCGCAAAAAGAAAGAAATGGAAGGAAGCAACAGCGAGGCGATATTCGAGTCCTTGAATCTGAGCCCACAGCTCTTCATCAATGAAGTCCTCAACATCGTCGACGATCTGCTCGACGAGGCTTTCAATTTCTTCACCCAGTAAATCCACGCCCCAGTCCTATCTTGTTCTTTCATTTTCCTCCTGAATTTCCCTTTTTTCAAAGTTCGTTTAATTTTTTGTAGGGAGGCCTCTACGTTGCTGAAAACCGAGGGCACCGATCGAGCCGCTGAGCTGAACAAGGTTTTCTGATGATAAATTTGTGTTGTTCTTATTGAAAATTTGATATTTTCAGAACTTCTTGTTGTTTTAGTTGCATTTTCCGGACTAGGGTTTGTGTGGTTTGATGTCAATTAGCCTTAATTTGTTGGGGATTCTTGTTTTGCATCGACAGGGTGTGGCGTATGTTCGGCATTTGATTCAATTGACTATTGACCAGCGAATGCAGAAGTGGGAAGAATATTGTCTTCGATTTTGTTTTCGTGTGCCTGATGGGTTTTCACTGCCAAAAGCCGTATGTTCACCAATGCGTGCTTAAACTATTTTTTTCTACTTAGATTGTTTTGTCTTGATTATCTATTTGGGTTTAAACGTCTTGCGCGGTTGGAGTTTTCACGAGAGTTGCGAGGCTGAGAACCATTTCAAATGTTCCATATGTGTTGTTCTTTGGATCGGGAGGTGTAGTTATGTGAAATATTGTTTTCCTGCTAGAATAATAGCATACACGTGTCACTAAGGGATCAATATGTGGAGATGGATAGGCCACTTGGAAGTCTCTTTTGATTCGCTGCTAGAATAATTAGGCTATCTTTTGAAAATCTTTTCTAAGTAGTGGAATTCGTGGCTGACCTTAATTAGTTATAACTAGCTGAAGATTTAAAAAATTTGCTTTAAAATTGCTCAAAGCAAGGTAGTTTTTTTAATTCAAACTAGTTTGAATTTTCTGAAAATTGGTGTTGAAATTCACGGAATTCATTTGTATGTATCTTATTTATTATGTTTTGCTACAGCAAATAGAGTATCAGTTCAAAGCAATAGCTCTGGCTTTTTCCCTGTCACCAAGACACATTTTCTTTATATATCTTGAAGTCCAAGGCGACAAATGGCTGTCACTTGCTGCATGCTATAAATAATCAGTATAGGATGTAGAAGTGTGAGGCAACTTTCAGAATGAACAAAAACAATGAAATGAGAGAGAAAAGGAATTGCTTGTCAGTCACAAGCTCAGGAATGTTTTCAAAGTTTTGAAAGACCACAAGTGTCTGATCTCCCTTGAGTTGCTTAGAGGGCACAGAATTCTAGATGAAAGCTTTTAACTTACATTGGAGTAGGAGATCTCCTGGGGTGAATAAGTTGACATGACTCTTGTATTCTTAGATCTTTACACCTTTCATGAGTCCTTAATTAGGAAAATCTGGTGCTCTTAACAACGGAACTCAATAATGTCTATTAGTACGATTTTAGAATAAATTACAAGCTCTTCAATCTAAATACCATTCTCCCAACTCTAAACACACTCTGAATATTTCATTGTAGACTGAGTCATCTGGAGATGATTTACCAGACCTTGATGCTCTTACCGATACAGAACTGGATGCACAGTTGAATTCTTTACGTGACAAACTTGCTTTGGTAAGTTACCCTTCAGATTGCAAGAATTTGCTTAGTTATGTGCAATAGATTCATGTGCTGTTATTTATTGCCTATATCCTTGTCTTATGAACTTTTAATAATCTCCCATAGGTTGGAAAAGAATCTGCTGAGCTCGGAAGAGAACTTCGTGCACTGGAGAGGCAGTCTTTGTCAAGTAATCAATCTGCAGGGTCGATTGATGAGGCATTGCAGTTGTACAAGAAACTCGATGAAACTCAAATGTTCCAAGGTACGTGTAGTTTGGTTTTTGATGGGTAAAGAGTAACGATATTTTTTTTAGTGCACTAGTAAAACATATGTTGCATTGCATGTTGAAAAGTATGATTTTCAACAAAAATAAAACAATAAAATATGAAGATGATATAGATTAACGTTTAACTTGTTGATGTAGGATTCCAAGTATATGTTGTTATTGGTTGACCATTATCTAGCAACGGCATAAGTATCTTTTCACACGGGGAACAAACATTTGTCGGATTCACATTTATATATATGCATATAAAGGTATTTTGATTACTTTCCACAAAAGCCACGTGGAGAGCAGCGAATAGTTCATGGCCTAATGTATGGATCCATGTTCTGGTACTCATTGGGTGCCATGATCTTCGAAGGGTGAATATTTTGGGCAGTCTAAATTTCAATGACACACTCACCTCGGTTTTGCCGTTCGGGGTACATTATGCATGAGCTCTATGTCAGAATCACTTAACCCTAGTCCTTCCAGTATGCAAAATTTTCAATGTTCGCCCCATTAGGACTAGTATGTTTTGAGACTTTGAAAGAGAAACATATACTAATAACTTGCCAGTTTGTGGCTTTTGTTTTAGTTGGTGCACTCAATTGATAATTCCATTGTTATAAACCATGTACCTCTAAATAGATTCTTGGTTCCCACAGAACTGATGACTATGGCATCTGAATTTCGTGCAAAACTGAAGAATCTGAAAAGGAGGAGGATTCAGGAAAAAGAATGTGATAGAACAGACAGGCTATCTGTAGCAAGACATGGCGATTTGCTCAGTGTGCCTCGCAGTCATGGCAATGGTAACTAACAATGACAAACTGCACAACCTATGTACATGTTAGATAATTTTGAGGAAGATTAGATTAATTTCTTTTCCTGATTTTGTAGGTCTGTTTGGTGCAACATTGGAACAGCTTCAGGAGATGCTGGATGAGATAACAACATCGTAATTAACTATTTCATCAGTGGTGTTATATGTACTAGCTTTGCGAGGATTAGAGGATAACATGACTTAGCACTGGTGACTCACCATGTCCTAAAATATGACTCTTTGTTAATATGTATGTGTGTGTTTCATGTTAAAAAAAAAAACAGTTGTCATTGAATATTGAATTTTCGTTAAAGAATCATCAATGCTTAAATTTTGTTATATATTCTTTGAGCAAAACAAAATTTTCAAAATGTGATTGTGATTTCGTGGATCTTTGACTAATTTATCTTTTAACTACAACTTGATTCTTAGATAGTGACGGAATCATATATAATTTAGGGTACACTTATGACCTTGTGATTTTAAAATTACACCACACACACACACACACACACACACACACACACACATATATATATATATATATATGATTAAATTTGAATGAATACCCTTGATATTTAGTGCATCTTTTATTTGTTTTGGATTTAATTACTTATATTGTAGGTAATTTGTAATTGATTAAGTACATTCTTGATTTCGGGCATTTGACTCCGCCACTACTTAGGCAAAAGGCTAATTTTGAGTACCCATAGCAGCAAAATTGAAGTTTCAATATTTTGCAATTATAAGATATTAAGCTTAAATTATAAAAGTGTAATATTGATTTAAATGTCATATACTACTATTAAATACTACATCCATTTTGCAATATTTGTAGTTTTAATATTTTTTTTGTTTCAAAATATTTGTTATTTTATAAAAATAAGATAGTATGTAATGATTTTTTTTTTCAACTTTGCACACACACGAATTAGCTCTTTAGCGTCTTTTCAAGACAAATTAACACTTTTGATATTAGTGACATTGATAGAATAAAAATTAAACTTGCAAAGGCTGTACATTAATTTTTATATGACTCAAATTGATGTACTTTAAATGTAAATTGGTGAAAGTTTTGAAGTTTTGATATATGATTAATTTTTAGCATAGTATCAATAAATTATTAATAAGTGTAAAATCGTTAATTTTTAATTTTTTTTAATATGTGTGAAAAATGATAAATATAACGAAACGGAGGTAGTTAACCTTCTTTGCACAAAATTAATTCGTTTTCCAAGTTTCGTTTCTTTTAGGGGAAGACAAGAATAAACATAAACATATGAAAATAATTCTCCAAATCAATTATGGAACCATAGTAATATAGCATTATTCTTTGCCCCCCAGTATTGGCTCGTGATAATTTTCTTGCGCCAAATCCCAATCCTCCCCAGCCACCAACACACACACACACACGCACACACAGTGACGCAACTCGCACACACACACACACACACACACACACACAGAGTGACGCAACTCGCCGTTACTGAGATAACGGGTAAATAAATTTCCGAATGTGTGTGCGTGGAAGGCTTTTCACCATGGCCAAGAAGAAGAAGAGCTACACCATTCAAGCCCTCTACGACCTATGCAGAGACACGTTTACGCCCTACGCGACTTCCCCGCCGCCGCCTCACGCCGTTCAGAAGCTTTCCTCTTTATTGGGTACTTTTCGTTTTTCCCTTATCTTATCTGCTATTCAATTTTGAGCTTCTTTGGGAATTTTGCGTCGATTCTTCACGTGGGTTTGTCTCGTAGAGTGATATGAATTCTGGGTTTTGAGATCAGTTTATTGTATTCAAGAATTGGGGTTTCTACTTGCACGTGGTTCCATCTCAATTAGGCAATTGACGTTATTTTATATGCTTATCTGATTTCGAGTGCGAATGTTTATCTCGTACGCAGCACGCAAGATTGAGGGAGGAGAGAGCTTTAACCGGAACTTGGGATTATGGTTTGTTCTTATATGGCACTCGCTTAGCTTTCACAATTCATTTGACGCTATTGCGGAAAATAACAAAAATTAAATATAAAAGTTGAAGCGATTGACGTAATTCCAAACATTGCGCTTAAGGAAACAAGTTCTAGTTACAACAGCTCCCTTTACTTTAAAGGAGGGATTGGATAAGTTTTTAGATTTTTAGACTCCCGCCTCACCTCTTGGAGCCTGATTGTGCTGCCAGCACTTAATGGAACAACATTTTGTGTTTCTTCATTTAATGGCTTTGATTTGTCAGGAACTTTTTCCATGCTCCTTGTTTGCTGTTATAATTTCACTTTGCTATTTTTATGATCATCTTGACATGTTCTTACAAATTCAATTGTTTTACATGAGATTAGCTCAATTGTGTGATTTCTTGGGATTCAGAGAAATCTTTTACGTGCCTAGTACTGTGTGCTTGGTGTTTATTAGTGGTCAATGTTTCTTTCTTTCATTTTTTTTTTCAAAAAAATGAAAGTTTGAGACATCTCTTTGACTTTCTAAATTAAATCCTGCAACATTGATGGGGTGCGGGAAACGTGTCAATCAGAAGTTGAAGCGTGCATATTTTGCAGATACAATTGGTCCCACAGATGTTGGTCTTAGTGATGCTAGCAAAGAGGATGACAGAGGTCATGGTCCTTTAGGAATTTTTTCATTCAATAGAGTGGGTCGATGGGCTCAACCGATAACTTACGTGGATATACACGAGGGCGAAAATTTCACGGTATACTTCTGCTCCTCTGGCTATTTTTTTTAGAACTTCGTATTTACATGCTTCTCGATATTTTCTATGTTCATGTTTCTTCTGTTTGTCCAAACTCAACATCTTTAAAACTTTAATCTTTAAAGCCTATTGGCTTGCACCAAGGTCCCTGCATCTGAGCTAAAAACCAGTCCACATGTAGACATTAGGATAATCAAGTATTATTTCCGCTGTCTGCTCAGTGTAATTATTTCCGCTGTCTGCACTAATTCTCTTGGAGTATGATGCACTCCTCCCAGCGGTTAGAAGAATGACAATGACATTCATTTTCATTTTGTTCATCATCAGCCTATTAAGCAACATGTAAACCACAAGAAGCAGCAAAATTGTGCATGACTTTTCCTGTACCCCACTCAATTTTCCATACAGCTGTCATTTATTTGTTACGGAACAGTTCCATATACGAACATTATGGAAAATCTTTGTTTTTGTGTGCATACTATATGTATTTCCATGGTCCACAAGATATGTCAAATTTTGGCCAAACTTATCACGTGTGGCAGATTGATGGTATTATTATGTATCCTAGCCCCTAGGGAACAAGCACAAAATGAAGGTAAATTTTGATCCTGTCAATGAATATTACTTCAGGCTGTTTGATGAATCCCATGGATTTATTGCAGATGTGCATATTTTGCTTCCCTGCTTCGTCTGTTATTCCACTTCATGACCATCCTGGCATGACTGTGTTTAGCAAAGTCTTATATGGTTCCTTGCATGTCAAAGCTTGTGATTGGGTAGAGCCACCATGCATTCGTAAAATTGAGGGAACTGATCATTCTTCAGGTCTGATTCTATATTCAATTGCATCCTTTTCCTACTTCCTGCTGTGATTCCCCCCCCACCCCAATAAGGACACTTGTGTAAGCATTGATTCGATTCTAAAAAGAACCATGTGTTCATTATGAAATCTGTAGTTCGTCTTAAGTTGTGTTGGAAAATATCAGTTGTCTGCTTGCCTAACATTTGATGATGTTGAGAATGCTGTATTATTGATCTAATTTTTTGCTTTGTGTAACTGGTATGTGGTGTGGAAGTTTTCAATACTCTTCATGCAAGTTCACAACTACTTTGCATCTTTTAGGGTCACTTTAGTCGTCATTTCAGCTTTCACAGATCTATGTGATTTCCATTTCTTCTTCTATTCAATTGCCAAATGCATTTTAATTTTATGACCGAAAGTTTAAGTTGATGATGAACGAACTATTGAAAGGCAGCAACCTTTTACTGATGGAATAAACACACTTAATAGTTGATGACAAGGGTGGTAAAAAGAAATGAAATTTGGATACTTTTCCTTGCGCAAAAATTGAGTGATGAACATATTCGGTTTCATTTGAATTTCCTCAATTTCGATCAATAATGACATGAATTTTAATTCCTCTCTCTCTGTCAGTGAGGCTGGCTAAATTGGCTGTAGATGAAGTTTTGACTGCACCATGTAGTACATCCATTCTATATCCAAGAAGTGGAGGGAACCTGCACTGTTTTACTGCAATCACTCCTTGTGCTGTTCTTGACATCCTTGCTCCTCCTTATAATGAATATGCTGGTAGGAGATGTACTTACTACCGTGATTATCCTTGCTCCAGCCTCTGTAAGTGGCTTCTTCATCCGAACTTTTGCACCACTCTACAAAGTTCTCTCTTTGTAGGAACCATTGACGGCTTGTTAAATTTTGCAGCAACCGAAGACAATGAAAGTGGTATTATCGGAAAAGAAGAGGAGTATGCATGGCTTGCGGAGGTTGACACTCCTGATGACCTCTACATGCGCCCAGGAACATATGCTGGTCCACGTATTGAGAAATGATTAAGTAATCCAAATGGTTCGTTGTTCAATAAAAATCTCCGTTGATTCAGATGACCTTAAAAAAAAATTACAATAATGCACCAACTTTGACTTTAGATCGGGAAAATCCCGTTTCAGCACGTAGTTACAGAACCTTGTTGTATAGCTGTTCCTAGGTGGTTAGGACAATTGGAACAATCAGCGTAGTTTCTTGGTGTTGTATCTGTATTGCCTATATCTGTAGAGTTTTGTGCAATCATAAATTTTGTCATTCTACTGTTAGCCCTTGGTTTGATCTGATATTATGGATCTTGAACCTCGGTTCACATGGCCCTCGTGGATTTTGGTCCGTGGGATTATTGGCATTGCTATCCTGCAATGTGTTGTAGTTGGTTATGGAACCATGTAGTTGGGTGGTAATTATCCGGTTATAGCAAGACATGATCGAACCCCTATTGTGCCACCCCTCCCGCTAAGTCCCTACTGTATGATTAGGGTCCACGGGTATTGAGTATAGATTGCAAGACGAATGCTCAATACAATCACCAGTGGAACCTAATTATATGGGAGGGAACTTAACGAATGCTCAATACAATCACCAGTGGAACCTAATTATATAGGAGGGAACTTAACGAGAGGGGTGCCACACCTACTCTGTCACAAAATACAAATCAAGTCCAACCATAAGCAACATTTTATTTACATGTATGTCTCCAAAGATTATAGATTCATTAGCTGATATTTATTTTCAGGAGGAATTGCTTTGTGTCAACTGCCATCTAACCATAATAGACATACAAAAAATCTCTAGATTCTACATAGCCTAGTGGATAATTTAGGCGGGATAATCAATCATTTAACGAACACAATACACTTGCTATATGATATGTTAGGTTCGATTAAATTAGGTTTGAGTACTACGCATATAGCTGGCATAGAAGCACGAAAAGCACGATGCACATTAAATCATCGAGGAAGCTTCAAATCAGACACGAAGATGTAGCATTTACAAATTAACAAGACAGAGGAGCCATTTTTTCACCTGACGTCAACGCCAATAAGCTTAGGACCCCTTTACCGCCAAACACACTCGTCACCGTCTCTTAGTTCAGGGGCCTTACAGATCCCCAGTGGGAACGGCCAATCGATAGAGCATCCTCCGTGATCAGATCAACCTCAGCCGTCGGATTGCCTCTGCTGTCCATGAGCTGACGGGCCTTGATGGACTTCACCTTGGCCGATGCAACTGCGGGGGACGGCGCAATGGCGACGGAGCAGCGAACGGCCGATATTTGATCTTCTGGGTAGTGGGCTTCGGAAAATGGGGTGTGTGTGACGTGGGTTCGGTGGAAAAATGGGATTTTGATAGCTGAGTGGGAGTTAAGGCCATTGGAGCTGTGTGCGTGTGTGTATAGAGAGAGAGAGAGAGATTATGAAGAGGAAGAAGAATCGGAGTTTTATGGGAAGTCCGGCGAGAGGACGAAGAGAGCAGAGAGTTAGAGTTTGTTTGTCATGAAAATGGGCCGATTTGGTGGTTGGACACTGACGCAGGGGACGTTGGGAATTAAGAGAGAGAGAGAGAGAGAGAGAGAGAGAGAGAGAGAGAGAGAGAGAAGACGGCAGGTACATTTGTTTAATTTATTTGATTTATTCATCAATTTTGCCAAACACAAAATGTAGTATATTTGTATTATATCTATCTATAACTATCAATCTATAGTAATGATTGTGATTTTTGACATGCATTTGTTTTTTCTAATTTTACAATGATCTATGAATTATTGTTTTCAATATATTATGTAATAGACAAATTTGAGTGAAATTAATTTGGACAGTATCTTATTAGTATTCGAAAAGGATATAAAAGTCATGTGTAATACACATATTAATGACGTTACTATTATGAAGTAAAATATAGCATGGTTGGCTTTTCCTAATATAGGAGTATAACAAACAATGATACATCCTAAGTTTGATATATATAGTCGTATTAATTAAACATAAGGTCAATTAGCCTCAAGCAAATTTCCTATTCCATGTAAATTTCAGTTTGCATAGGAAACATTCTACAAAGTTTTTTTTAATAGTACTCATAAGATTTCACAGCCCATCCAATGAATATGTAGGTAAATTCCAAGCATAAAGCGTATGTTTTAGATAATGTAAAACGTTACTTTTACAAGTTCATAAAAACATAAAAAGGGGAATATTCTAAATGATACCTTGAAATTCTACACATATGGAATTTTTAGAGACCCTTGACACTCCATATGTTGGACATTTCGAAATATCTCTGTACACTAATTCCCACGAAAATCGTACAAATGAATGATTGTAATAGTCTCGAAACTTTCTACAAAGTGAATCACTAATCTTGCAAAAACACCCATTTTGCACGCCATTATGCAAGAAATTAGAAAACAACATCCAAATTTGCGGTTCTTCACTTCTCTCTCCTCACGAATCATCCCTCCATTCTTTCTGCGTGTTGCTCCTCTAACGTCTAATCTCAACACACAAAACACCAAATTAGTAAGACGAAAACACACACACACACACACACACAACACAGACACACGCGCACAAACAATCGCAGGCCAACAACATATCCCATAATCCCCAGATCCTAGAGGTGTTTCATCTTCTCTCTCTAGCGATCTGAATCAGTACTGAAATCGAAGAAAAATTCAAAACCAAAAAAATCATAAATCACAAAGAAGAGATATGTTTCGCGTGAGCAATGGGATAATCACGACCCTGAACTTCCTGACGCTGCTGCTGTCGCTATGCGCGATCTTCTTCTCGGTGTGGCTGTTCGTGAAGGAGGGGACGCCGTGCGAGGGCTTCATACGGAAGCCGCTGATGATAGTGGGGCTGTCGCTCATGTCGGTGTCGCTGGCGGGGATGATGGGGGCTTGCTGTGCCCTCTCGTTCTTCATGTGGTTGTACCTGATAATCCTGTTCGTCGTGATTGTGGCCATGGTGGCCTTCACCATATTCGCCATGATAGTGACCAACAAGGACATCGACAACTTCTTCTCAGGGAAGAGCATCGGGGACATGAAGCTCGACGATTACTCCGACTGGCTGCGCAATTTCGTCAAGAAGCCAGATAATTGGGATCAGATTAAGAACTGTTTGGTTCAGTGGGACTTGTGCGGCAAGAATATTGAAGCCGGCAAGGATGAGGAGTATTACAACTCTAAGTTGCCCCCCATACAGGTAATTAAGTTTTCGTGTATGCGTGCGCGCACGCATGTGTTTGTGTTTTTCACTAGTAATATGTCCCTGTGATTTTCATGCATGCATGTTGTGGTTATGAGGGTGGATATACATGGACGATGGATAGTCGTATCTTTTTGGGATGGAGACAAAAAAATTTATTCAGGACCAATATCGAATTTCTACCAAATATGACAAATATTTTTATTATTTAGATGGGTTAAAATTCAAATTTTTTTTAAAAAATACAAATAAAATTTAGTTTAATTCTATATTATCTTCTCCACTCATCAATACACGCACTACATATATAGGTGAACAGTTAAAAAAAAAAATACTTATAATATAGGAAAGTGGGGCAAGCGCACCCACCATCCCAATGCTTGCTTGAGTCTCTAGACTCTCCATCACTGTGACTTATTTTTTCTTAAGTTTGGAAATATAAGGCATTTTGTTTAGTTATGTTTGATGTCTTTATTTGGAATTTGCTTACTGTCGTGTACGCCTTGGGGAAATTTTTATCTGCACTGGATTCGACCACATCAAAACTAATCACGTAACAAGTGTTTTACATTTGCCATGTGATTAGTTTATAATTTGGAAAGATCGACCAATCAAATAATAAGTGTATTATCGATCACTTGCTATATGATTGGTTTGGTGCAACCAAATCGGATTTGGGCAAGAATTTTCCGCACACCCTGTTTATCTCTTGTAACCAATTTATGTTTGACAACGCCTCTTAAAAATATAAGACTAAAAAAGTTTTCAAGTTAAGAATAACTTCTTAAAGGACCAATAAAATTTATTTAACATAATATATTAATTTTATGTATAATTGAATCTATTGGTCCTTTGAAATTTTAAATTATTAGAACTTTTTCAAAATTTGAGTATTACCCAAAATAAATATTGACTACAATACATAAACATATAAATGGAATAATAAAGAGTTGTTAGAATGTCGTGGGCTGTCATACACCAGGGTTTCGTTTCGCAAGCCACCAAATGTCAGGGAAATTCTTACCCGCACCGGGTTCGACCACACCATAACAAATTAGGTGGTGAGTGTTTTACACTTGCCATGTGATTGGTGTACAGTTTAGGGAGAGTGACCAATCACATGACAAGTGTATTAACACTTGCTATATGATTGGTTGGGTGCGGCCAAGCCAGGTCTGGGTAAAAATTTTCCCCAAATGTCATGTGGGCTGTCATATATAGAATATCTGACATCTTTTCTCTCTATCAATTTTAAATTTTGAAATGAAGCGGTTATTTAACAAAAACACACATACTCATATGCATTCGAATCATTCAATTAAATATTTAACGTCTTTCCTCTCCGTCCATTTAATAACCCATATACATACACCCGCGCGCGCGCATGCAGGAGGGTTGCTGCAAGCCGCCGCGCATCTGCGGGATGAAGTTTGAGAACGGGACGGTGTGGCATACGCCGCCGATGGGTCCGATGTCGCCACACGGAGATTGCAAGGCGTGGAGCAACAACCAGACGGTGTTGTGCTTCGACTGCGAGGCGTGCAAGGCCGGCTCTCTCTACAACGTGCAGAAGGAATGGCAGAAGCTGTCCTTCATCAACGCCGGCATTCTCTTCACCATCTGCATCATTTACTCCATCGGTTGTTGCGCTCTCAGGAACAATCAGTACGAGTACGTCAGACACAGAAACTACTACTACTGAAGTACTGATCAATGCATCCGGTGCGGGCGACACGCACATACCTGAGTACTGTTCAAATTGTGCCACATCATTAATTCACTTTTAAAAATAAAAAACAAATATTGCGTGATTTGAGCGGTTTGGTCCATATATGTAGCCCAAACATCGGGTTCATATAAAAATTTTCCTCATTTCATTTTTGTGTCGCCCATGGATGCATGCATGCATGGTGAGATGACTGTGTATATTAGTTACGTCATCCCAGTGCTCGTGTCTCGTGATCGATGATGAGAAATGTATAGATAATTAGTGTTACGTATGTACTGTTTAGAGTTTTTGATGATCTTTTGTGGTTTAATTTTTTTGGAAATATTTTTGCTCATGTACCGTTAATTATCTTGTGTTTTCTCTGAGTGCAATTTTTGTGGGATTTATTAGTTATTTTATAAAATACGGTAAAAGAAATAGAATGTGAGGAGTATTTGTTGCGCACACATTCATCAGGTTCATATATATATATATATATATATATATATATATATTGTCCCGTTAGACAAGCTTCGTATCAAATTTGATACAATACGTTTACTTTTATATATATATATATATATATATATATTGTCCCGTTAGACAAGCTTCGTATCAAATTTGATACAATACGTTTACTTATAGCCAATTTTAATACCATTGTTCTTGTTTTTAATCAATTTTAGTCCTATTAGTTTTGGATTTAATCATTTTCGATCCCGCCTTAATCAATTTTGGTCCTACTGTCTATTTTTTTTTAAAGAAATTAGTGTTGCTAAATTATTTATCATTCCTGATAGTTGTGCCTAAAATGGCAAAATTGCATTTTTCATCCTGTAACTATGAGTGTTTGGCATTTTTGATCCTGTCCAAATTGAAATTCGCAATGCCGTCCTGTATCTTTAAAAAATCCAAAAATTTAGTCCTTTTGTGATCGGAGATTGCAAATTTTTTAGAAATACAGGACGACATTGCGAATTTCAATTTAGCAGGACCAAAAATGCCAACACCCATAATTAGAGGACGAAAAATACAATTCTAATAAGATATCAATAATAAAGCATTCCTATTATTTTTAAAATGCTTAATTGATCCATTAAATTAAAGTTTATGAAATACTAATTTTAAAAGAAAGATCAAATTATTTGATATCATGAAATGATATGTTCTATTATAATCCAAACATATCTAGAGACGGACTTCACTGGCATAACACAACGAACGAATGTCGAAAGACCTCAAATATCACGTAACACTTTTCATATAACACGTTTTTATATACATTCATCGATACTTCCACGTGTATTGATAAATAATTGAGATTAGGAAAAGAAATTTGCTATTTTTTTGTTATCATAATTCTTTCTCTTTCTTAATTTTAATTGTCCACGAATACACGTGGTGTGTACTAGTGAGTGTAACAAAACATGTTATACAAAAAGTGTTACAGAAGATCCAATCTGACGTTGAAATGGTAAATTGATAAAATACATGGAAATCAAAAGGAGAAACTTTTATACACAAGAGGTTCCCAAGAATTATTTGCATACTCAAAAACAGAATTAACATTTCAAGCACTAACCTGTGAACTGCATAATAATCAACCATTCATTCAATACAAACAAGAAGGTGCCACGAGTGTAGGAGATTAAGCAATAGAGGAAACCATCAAAGTGAGATTGCATTCATAATGATCAAAACTGATTCCCAGTACATAACGAAAAAAAACCCAACCTTGAATAAAAATTCAAGCAAAATGAATTTTGAACCATCTCTTTCTATATTTCACAAGCATTGGAAATAGTTGTTTACGGTTTCACTTGAGAAAAGTACAGGCTAGAAACATGAAAATATACGCTACCAGGGATGTAAGAAGTTCAAGAGTCCAAGTGGGTTGCAATAAAAATGACGGAACAAGTGGAACCAAGAAAGAACCACAAATCCACCCAACCACAAGAGCTCCAAATCTGCAATAACATGACAAATTTTCAGTTGCAAATAATCAAAGCTCATAGACTTATGGGGAAGGAATAGGCATGTGAGAATCTTCTCCCAACAAAACTCACCCGATAATGGCAGCTCTAGGCAAGCTTTTGTTCTTGTCATTGAGGAAGTACATGCAAGCTGCAAGAGATAACGCTACCTGTAAAGGAGAAAAATAATGAGGTGAATTTAAAATAAGTCGGTTTGTAAAATGCTGGTTGAAAATAGAGCTAGAGGGTTTTGCATTGACGCATACATATACTTATGCGTGCCAAGCCAAGCACCTCTACAACCTATATGTTTAATGCTCATAAACCTAAACAAAGCTGCATAAAGTTTTGCCTGCGTCTATTTTCCTTCCACCTCTGTTCTCCTCTCCCTTCCCAATTTTCCACTTTGCTGGTTTTCCAATTTCTTCTCTTCAAATTAATAAAGTTGCATAATCAGGGCTAACTAACTCCAGATTTTGGTAATCTCATGAAATTCATGTTTCTACCATGATGTGTTTGCAAAAAGTAGCATAATTTTATAGCTCTTTACAACATGCACTTCAATATAAAATTGGTTTTCGTAAGCAACCCAAATAGTATCTTCATGAATGAAAGAGAAACATAACAAGACCTGGAAAGCAGGTCCAGCTTCAGCAGAGTTCATCACACTCCAGCATGCCATGAAAGCGAACAGGAACAGCCGTCTCAAAATAACCACAGGGGGAGGAACCTCAACAAAACTGAGCAAGTTCTTAACCCATGGTGGGGATTCCTCCACTTTCTTCTTTAGCCTGGTTTTTAAGTTGATCTTTGTTCTCTTCCTATTCTTGAAGCTGGTCATAAGTAGTTTCTCGAAAGCAGCTTCTATTGATTCTGCACTTCTCTCGTGAGCAGCATATTGGTTCAACAAAAAGTTCCGAGAGCTCCAAACTTCTTCCTCTGAAGCATCAGTACTTATACCCAGGCGCTTATAAGGATCCCAGACATTTATCCTAGGGAATTTTGAAATGCTACCTACAGACATTAAAAAATGAAAATTACGCCCCTTTATCCACAAAGCAAGCTGTAGTGTACCTAAAATTCATGCTAATAGAACGGACAGAAGAACCAGCATACGCTAGTTACACCTTAGGCCTCAAGTTAAACCTCCATAAACATGATACACCATCAGAAACCAGTTTACATCACAAACAATATAATTCCAATAACAAGCCAAAAAGGAGAAATATGGCAAGTTCAGGGAACAAGAAATTGTGCTTCCAACTAGAAAGATAACCATCAGAAAGGCATAATCCAGCATTTTTTTTTTAAATTTATTCACGGATGATGGAACATTTTAAAATAACTATCATCCTCAAAAAGTTGGAAGAGAACTAAAAAAGAAAAAAATCAAAATAAAAAAAGTTCTTCTTTTTCAATAAATTCACCTTCGTAAGGAGTATCCACAGCACATTTAGGGCCCCTGAAACTGAAGCAGCACGGCGCACTTTTCCCCGAATTACCACGAATTGAGCTGTACCCAGAACAGCATATTTGCCAAAAATTAGCGTTTGTTAACAAGCAAAACCCCTGATTAATCGCCAAAATTTTAAAAAAAAAATTACATGATTATAAACTCAAACTCAAGCTTTGCTTACAGTCGACGTCCATGGAAAGACGAGGAAAATGTAGGGTTTGAAAGAAGAGCCGCCGCCATTAGCTTAAGAACTGTATCTTAATTTCTGAAATTTGTTCAATTCGGTGATTACAGATACGCCATGAATTTGGAGGAAGCAGCTTGCAGCGCCAAACGGGTTGGGGTAGCTGAGAGAGAGGAGAGAGAGAGAGAGGGGGGGGTAGGTGCTATCATGGTGGGGGTTTATCTGTTGCTCGGTTTCGTCGTTCCGAGTATAATTATAATTGCAAGAAGACCCCAGTTTTTTCGTTCGCCAACGCATATACCCCTTTATTTTCAAAATTTGTGTTTACATCCCCTCCATTTTATTCGTTACTATTTTATATTTGATGTGCTTTTAGCTTCTTTATTTTTCAGTTTTTTTTAAGCACATCGGAAGCATAAGTAGGTGATGCAAACACTCGTTGTCAACTTTTTTTTCCCGGATGGTAGCTGAGAAGCAAAAACAGAATCTATCGCAAACACCCGTCCTCGCACAGAGGCATAAATGGTAGGCAAAATTGCATAAAATCTCCATGTGTTATGTTTTAATTACAGAAAACTCCATATATTTCAAATATAGACATATTATCTCCTATATTTTATTTTTGCTTGCACACTTGTCTTATTTGACTGTAAAATTTAATTGCGTTAATTTTTTACTATTTTAACCATTTTGCCCCTTTGACTTTTAATGTATATTATAACAACACTTACTCCCTTTCTTCGAAGAGAAAAGAAAATCACAAAGAATTAGGGTTTTGAAGTTCAAAATCCTCTCCATTTGTTGTTAAAAAGGACTGATTCAAATTAATTTTTTCATATATTCTTATACATATATGGTATATATAAACACACATATGTAAATATATATATTGCAAATATATATGAGATTTGGGAAATTCAAAATCCTATCCATTTGTTATTAAAAAGAAATGATTGAAATTGATTTTTTTCATATATTCTTATACATATATGGTATATATAAACACACATATGCAATTATATATACTGCAAATATATATGAGATTTGGGAGGGGGGCTGGTGTGAATCTATCAGATCTAGAGGCTATGGCTGATTGGTGTGGCGGCGTTGGCTAGACGAGGGCGACGTTTGTGTGACGGTGGTACTGGGTGGTGCAAGAAAAAAGGTCGGGGGTTCGCGAGGCTTCAAATCTAGAGGTTGTGATAGTGCGGGGCAGCGGCTGACCGCGGTGGTGGCCAACTGGTGTGGTGGCAGCGGCAGTGGCTGGAGGAAGGCATCACTTTGGCTGGACGAACAATGAAGAAGTAGAAACAAGAAAAAAAGATAAAGTGCCGGGGGGGGGGGGGGGGGGAGATCTGATGGCCACGGTGGCGCGAGCTGGGGGAGGTGATGCTAGGCTTGAATGGTGAAAGAGAAAGGGTAGATTGGGGGTTGACAGTGGTGATGGTTGATTTTTGGGAAAGGCATAGAGTTGAAGAAGAAGAGAGGGAAAAAGAAAAAAAAATTATAAAAATTTGTATTTTTAAATTTTCAGTATTTTTGAAATTATATATGTAGTATTTTATTATTTATTTGTTACTCTGAAGTACTTAGCAATTTTCAATATACATTTTTAATTATTTTGTCTGTATTTAAATATTTATTTGAGAATATTTATTTACATAAGAAAAAATAAAACTATAAAAATTAGTATTTTTAAAATTTTTTAGTATTTTGAAATTATATATGTAGTATTTTATTATTTATTTGTTACTCTTAATTAATTAAAAATTTTCAATAAACATTTTTAATTATTTTTTTGTATTTAAGTATTTATTTGAGAATTTTTATTTAAGTAAGAAAAAATAAAATTATAAAAATTAGTATTTTCTTTTTATTTTTTAGTATTTTGAAATTATATATGTAATATTTTATTATTTATTTGATACTCTTAATTAATTAAAAGTTTTCAATATACATTTTTAATTATTTTGTTTGTATTTAAATATTTATTTTAAAATAAAATTAAGAAATTAGTAGTTAGTAATTTTTATTTCTTAACATATTATAATAAATAATATATTTTTTAGAAATGCCAAAATTTAGATTATTTTATAATTTTGACAAATTAAAGGAGCTTGTATGCAATTTTATACAAAGAAAGATAATATTTTTAAATCCATAAGTGAAATGGGTAAATAAGTCAATTTACTTGCATTTAAAATTAAAAAGATGTCCAAAACTATTCATTTTCGCATAGTACGCACGTGTACTGACAACATCGTCAATTTTGAACGGAATGAGGATTTTTTGCAATAAAAAAAATAACACAAAGAAATTTTCACCTATATACATATCAGATGGGATTTTTAGCTATTAAACCAAAACACAAGGAGGTTTCACATAATTTTGCCTAAATGATAATACAAATTTCAAGCTTTTGTCTTTCTTTATTCTTATAAGTTTTGTTATTAAAATATGGATTAGGGAGCTAATTAGCTCCCGTTTCACATACTTTTATTTGATAAATCAAGTGCCAGTTGATAGTGACCAGTATTAATCAACCCAACAAAGTTAGGGTATTTATCAAAACAACAATAAAAATAAAATACAATAAAATAAAAAGAAGCTATTGCGTTTGCTATGCACGACATCTCTACAGAAATCAAATCATCCTAAAATCGCAATAATGAATAATAGTCACACCACATTCTAAAATAGATATTACATTTTCCTAAATTTGATGAAATTTCAAATTCAGTCACACCCCCACACACTTTATTATATGAACTCGGTACATTATACTAGGTGATCAGAAGGAACTAATCAAAATTTATCCATCCAACTACTATGGCAGTACAACATCTACAAGAACTCCCCAACCCCCCACCCCACCCCACCCCACCCCCGCACACACAGAACTGGTGTTCCATTTTCTCCAGTGAACATTTTATTTCACAAACTTTGTATCACAAAATGTTGATCCTTATATCCAAACTAAACGTATGTACATTCATCAAACTTTGTATCACAGCTTTGAGTTTTGATCAGTTTGAGAAAACTGCTGTCTTAAAACCCTTCTCATAACTTTATTTGTGGCTGTTCTGGGAAGAGACGGAAGGGGAACAATTTCGGACACCTGCAATTCTCAGCCTTTTTAGAGAAAAGACCAATCACCAATCTAACTCTAGAGTTTGATATAATCATATACCTTGAATAGAGGATTTAGTTTTTTCTGAAGGGCTGAATTGAAAGAAGAAGCCAGATCACTCAACACTAAGATAGGCTTGTCGGGATTCTTGAACACAACAGCGATTACTAACCGCTCAGGCCCGCCACCAGGAGGTGGGACCCCAACTGCTGCCGTCTCTAGGATACCCGAGTTGACTGAGTTGCAAATACGCTCAATCTCAACGGAGCTCACCTGAATATATAAGGTGCCATCAAATTACCTCCATCTCAATCTAAAGAAGAATAAACTGGACCGGAGAATGGGAATTATTACACAGTGACTTTACTGCGATGTAGATTTTAAGCATGCAAGCTTGTTTTACTAATATGGCACAGAACGTGGATCATGTATGAACTAACTCAAATTGGCAAAGATCTGATTAAATAAACAAGTGTGCGAAGTTTTCAGACCTTTATACCCCCAAGATTCATTGTATCATCAGCTCGACCATGTGCACGGTAGTATCCTCTTGAAGTGCGCTCAAAGACATCACCATGCCTTCTGAGAACCTTTTAGGGAATTAGAAAATAAAAGTTAAAAAAAAAAAAACAAATTAAAAACTAAGAAGAAGAAATAAAAAGAGTTTAAAAAAAAAAAATTAAAAACTAACAAGAAGAAATAAAAAGAGTTCACGTACGGCACTAGTGATATAAGCAAGCAAGAGAATTAAGTTGTTAACCTTGCCATTATACACTGGCATTTTCTTGAAGTAGATATCATAGTGGTCAGCGTTCAGTAGAGTACTTGAAGCTCCGAACACGAGCGGGCCAAGGGCTAGCTCGCCAATTCCAGGACTGTCCTGTGGCTTTTCAAACCGAAAAAATGCAAATCATAAGTTGGTTATAAATAAACAATCACCAAGGTGAACACTTCTGCTACACTAGCATCACAAATTTTTAATAAAGCATGAAAAGAATCAAAACAAATTTCTAGCACCAACCAAGCACAAAACCCAGTGGTGTCTGTTTCTTTTTGGTTATGTGTACTAGGCACAAAAATGAGGCCAGAATAATCTGAGGTTTCAATCAGATGATGTATGTCGGGAGCTCAGAAAGACTCCACTTAAAGGAATCATATTTTTCCAGGCAATCAGGTTCATGCAAGCGACTAGGCCTTCTTCAAATTTCATGACCAGATGTAAGGGGCTCATCCCCCGAGAACTCAAGTATGAGATGTTTAAAAATGCTATTGGTGCATCTTAATCTTATGCAACCATGAAATGATGGCATTCACAACAGATATAAACACTCCCCTCTTCTTCGCTTCAGGATCAAGGTTTGAAATGTGCTTACTATTGGAAATCCATCATCGCCAAGAATAAACAAATTGCAGCCCATTGCTGGTGTGCTAAAAGCTGCTAGAGACTGAGGCTGCAACAATGAACCAGTTACGAATCCACCACCTATTTCAGTGCCACCGCAATACTCAATCACAGGCTTGTATCGGGCTCTCCCCATCAACCAGAGGTATTCATCCACATTAGACGCCTCACCCGTGGATGCAAAGCAACTACAACATATGATAACATTTTAGGCTAGATTTGAGGTGTTTGATAGCACCACTCAGATACACACAATCATTTCTGGCAGTGCTTGGTTATAGATGATAAAATGCAGTTTCAGTCCCATTAAAAATCATTCTCTATCCTATAGAATTATACATGATAATGCTGGGTATAAGCAGTGAAATCTATTGGAATAAAATATTATTAGTTGCTAACCAATTTCATACCGTTACATTTCTTCATTTTCTAAACAAAATTTCCTTTCATTTTCCTTTGGTTTCAGTTTTCTATATCGTTAGTTTTAGTGCATATATATAATCACTACAGAAAAAACGCCAGATTCCGGCGGAATTATTCCGGGGGAATATTCTGCCGGAGGCAAACCGGGGGAATTCCCCCAGTTTTTTTTTTTTGAATTTTTTTTAATTAAAAACCGGGGGAAATCCGGGGAAAAATTTCCCCCAGTTTTTTTTAAAATTTTTTAAATTAAAAACCGGGGAAAATTCGGGAAAAAATTTCCCCCGATTTTTTTTTTGAATTTTTTTAATTAAAAATCGGGGGAAATCCAGGGGAAAATTTCCCTTGATTTTTTTTTGAATTTTTTTAATTAAAAACCAAGGGAAATCCGGGAGAGAATTTCCCCCAATTTTTTTTTAAATTTTTTTTTAATTAAAAATTTAATATTACTATATATTTAGGCAAAGCAATAAGCAAACTTGGAAGTAGCTCAATGGCAAGATATTAGATTTGTATCCAAGAGATCCCAAGTTCAAATCCATGCAAGAGCAAAATTTATTTAAATTTTTTGAGAGCAAATCGGGGGAATATTCCGACAGAATATTCCGGCGGAACTCCGACAGAAAATTTCCTCCGGAAAATACCAAGGGATCTCCGGTGGAATATTCCACTAGAGCAATTTTTTTTTAAAATAATAATATTGTATGAATAAAACTAAAAATAGAAACATAACTAAAAATGTGGAGATGGCTTAGTGGAAAAGCATGGCATATTTTTCCTAGAGGTCCTAGGTTCAAATCCAACTAGCTACAAATTTTTTTTTTTAAAAAACATTTTTTGGGGAAATATATATAATTTCAATATAAATGATGTTAATATTACTTCTACTATTTTATTTCCTTAAAAATTGTGATTGTTCATTCAATATTTTTTCTTTTAACAAATTAAAAGAATATATACATATATTTATATAGTATATGTTCGTATAGTATATAGAATATATATATTTATATTGTATCAATACTATCTTTTAACTATTATTATTTATACTTTCTTTTAATTATGTATAATATATTTATAGGTATACATATGTTTATATTGTATATATATGTTTATATCGTATATATAATATATATATGTTTGTATAGTATCAATACTATCTCTTAACTATTATTATTTATACTATCTTTTAATTATATATATAATATACTTGTAGGTATACATATATCTATATAGTATATATATGTTTATATCGTATATATAATCTATATGTTTATATAGTATCAAACTATATTTTAACTATTATTATTTATGCTAGATTTTAATTATGTATAATACATTTATAGGTATATATATGTTTATATAGTATATATATTTAACTATTATTATTTATATTATCTTTTAATTTGTTATGATATATTTATTGGAATACATATGTTTGTATAGTGTGTGTATATATATATGTATAGTGGGCCACCGGCGTTGACGGTCAACGGTAATCCGGCAGAAAATGCCGTTCCGGGGCCATTTTTCCGGTGGACACGATTCCGTCGGTTTTCCGCCGAATTTAGCATTTTCAGGCAGAAATTCCGCCGGATTTTTCCCCTGGAATTTGCCTTTTTTCTGTAATGAATGTGTATGTGGTGTATATGTGTCTATTTCTGCACACGTGTGTATGCATCAGGATGCAGAAGTAAAATTCATCACACAAAAATGCAAATGCATCAACATATCACAACAACAAATCCGTGACATCTTCCAATCCAACTTCAGATACTCCTATGACACAAGCAACAATGATTAAAAGATAGTGAAAATCAAGGAAGAATATCAGGAATAAAATAATTACTACATACCGGATGGTTGACCAATCATAAGTAGCAGTTGAATTTGCACTTTTCCATGCCCTCACAAGACTAGGTATCACACCCAGCATTGTTACTTTAGCATCCTAAATCATACCATTTTAAATTAGTGCAATAACAAAGCGCAATGTCAAAGCCAAGTTAGGTTTATTGATGCAAACTTGATGTGCTCTAAAAACATTATCCGTGCCCAAATACATAAATCCAGACAGTACTGTACAAAATTTTTTCCCTCTTCTTTCTCTTTATATTAATTCAGTCATTCATAAGCTTATCAATTCTTGTATGCCATTGTCAATATTGTTCTTTCACATTTTTAATTCCAGGGATCCAGGAATTCGAATTCTGAGTAGGTAAAAGGAAAAGAAGTACCTCCACTACTTCATAACTAAGCAATTATGATAATGCTGAATGACAAGATATTTGATAGGATGTGGAACCTCATCAACAATTTTAGGCAATTAAACCTTCACAAGCAAAAAAGTGGCCCACAGTACTACCAGGCGTGACTACGTTTTGAAGTAAAGTTTCTGTTCAATTGTCGTTACTCATATCTTTTTCATATGATGAATTAGTATGCAACAAACCCAAGTTCATGCTGTTTACTAGTGTATAATCCTACAACTTTGGCATGACTCAGTTAACTATCAGCTGGTTTAAGCAACAATTAATCCCCACCCCACCCCCAGTCCTGTCAAATATTGCCTCAAGACATGTTATGACCTTCACCTTCCCCCCGGAGGCACACCCCAAGAGTGACTCTAAAAACACTTAGGATACGTTACATTCAAATGTCAACTCTTAGGACAGTCCCTGTAACTTTAGACACACTTATGGAAAAAAAAAAGTAAATAAATAAAATTTAAAAACAAATTAGCTTCATGATTTGTTTCTTCGCATGCAATGCCAAATTAGTCCAAAACAATGATAGGTACAAAGAACAAAAGTTTCCACACCACCTGCACAAACTTGGCAAAGCCAGACCCAAGAGGAGATCCATTATACAGGGCTATTGAAGCCCCATTCAACAATGAAGCATAAACAAGCCAAGGACCCATCATCCATCCGAGATTAGTTGGCCAAGCAATTACATCACCTTTTTGAATGTCCATGTGGCACCAACCATCTGCTGCAGCTTTAAAAGGTGTAGCAACAGTCCATGGGATTGCCTTCGGCTCTCCTGAGGCAGTAACAATGTTTGAGTTTGTTGAGTTGCATATATGCTGGACAAGGGCAAGATGCTTCTTCTGTGTTTTTGAGTTTTGACAACATTTCACCACATAAGACTAACCAAAAACAACTAAGATGACTATGATCCCTCGCATACCTGTAGTTCCTGATGAGAAAAGAATATTTGTGAATGCTTCAGTTGTTTGTTCAATGGCAAGGAACTCAACTTCTCTGCAATCGGACATTTATACTAGTATCAGAGCCTAAACCTAGAGAGACTGCGATTCTGATTTGCATGCACATTAATGAAATAGTTTATGGAAAAACCTGAAATCCATGATAAAGCATTTCCCAACCTCGTGGCATTATTAAGATGCCACAAAATTGTGGACAGGGGGCCCATATCAGAAGAAAAAAAATATTTGATAAAGTAACAGTAACCTACACTTCCATTTAAATTCTGCTTTGAAACTCACAGTTATGAGATCACATCTTTTTCTCAAATGTGTCAAGTAAGCTTCACCAACCAGTAAACAATCTTAGTCATTCTTACTTGGATAAACATTAGTTAACCAACAAAGAATAGATTTATGTTGTGGCTGCTCCAGATTAAAGAGTTAAGAACGCTAAAAGGACAGAAACCTTAAGCAATCATATAGATTGGCATTCTTACTTGGAACCATTTCCTCTCTCAAGAAAACTCTGCCAGGAAATGTCATTATCACGTAATTTCATGCTGAAACTTGACCCTCTGCTGGGAATTACAATTGCCATCGGTGATTGAGCATCAACAACTCTACTGCAGAGCCGGAAACACAGTGTGAGGCATAGCACAAATGAAGAATGAAAAAATCAATAGTAGAGAGAAATCAAGGGGAATTCATAATTCGAATCCATAGCTGCATAGGTTTGACATAAAACCAGGCAGAAAAAAAGTGTGAACTGAATTGAGGACAAAGCGTTTATTCCGACTAGACGTAGATGGTAGTGGCTGTTTCTTATGAAGCTGGAGTCATGCACTCAGGCCCTAAGAATTAAAGTTGGCTTTCTTTAGAACTAATTCAGTCAGAATCATTCTAGAAGCGGATAACTGCAACTTTTTGCTTCATTTAGACGTGCCAGGTGAGTTGGGGAGCATAATTTTTTAATCTTCTTCTGCTATATCTCCAATTACAGCTACTCTTTTGGAATGTGGATAAGGAAAACTCCGCAGCAGAGCCTTTGAGGCATAAGATATGCTTGGAAATCAATAAGTAAATTCTTTTTCTCATGGTTTCTAAACTATCCCTCTTTGGACAAATGGTGAACACTGTTAACTGAATTTACAAATGAAATCTATACATGAGAAAGTTTTTTCAAGTTCCCTGCTTCATTTTCTTGGCACTTTCTATTCATTTGAGAAACAAACTTATGTAGTTATGTGCATACGCATGCCAATCGCTCAAACACAGGGGTGGGAGTTCACCTGTACAAGGGAAGTTTTCTATGCCCGCGAATGATGAGATCCTGGGAATGAAGGTTGAATTATTGAAGAGATTAGACAACGTAACAGTGAGACCAAGAATCAAAGATGCAGCATACTGATCAACTAAATCAAACAATTCAAACAAATATCTTGCAACTAGAAGGTCACATCTGAAGTGAATGGAGCACCAATAAACTGCCACCTTTAGCACTGTAAATTTAAAAAATTGAAAACACTATCACTACAATCTTTCTGTTACAATGTTCCATGAAAGTAAAGTAGTTTGGACTGAGCATCCAGATTTATTTCACATATTTCATTTAGCATAAACATAAAATAATTTTAGCAACATGAAGAGCATTAAGAGGTTCACTTGATTACCTTATTGAAGAGAAATAAGACTTTATGCAAGATTAGAAATACAAAGGCTCGTCATGCATAGAGAGAGATAAAAGGATTCTCACCTGAGTGAAAATTGCTTTTGCTTTAGAAATTTCAAGCCTAGTAGATATTTCAGCTGGTGCAAAACTATCAGCAATGGACACAACTATGTAACCAGCAAGTATTATTGCCAGATAGATCACCACTGAGTTGACATCCATAGGCATATCTATGGCAATTGCAGAGCCTTTTTCCAATTTCAGGGTCTCTATTGAATGAGCAACAAGCCTACAAAGAAGTCCTAAACAGAGTTTTATTGTCTAATAGTTAAGTTCTCAAACTCTTCAATGATAATTGCACCTTAGCATCACATACAGGAAGGACTTAATTCCCAAAACACAGAAGAGCAATTGAATCTGAATAAGACAAACCGTACCATATGAAATCATGAAATGAAGAGGTAATTCTTTGCTAAAAACAGCTTGATATAATAGCAACCAACAGAAGCCAGCGAGGGATAAAGCATGCCTTCCAATAAGTTGAAAAATGTCTTATGGCGAACATGCAATCAAAATGAGGTTATAAAAGAGAAAATTGTTTCAAGTAAAGCCAAAAAAGACATGCTCCACCTGGCATATAAGTCCTAATAATAACCGCGATAGATATCTCCCAAAATAGATGACAAAGGTAGAAGGTTTTCTCCATTTAACAGTTTTGGAAAAGGTTTCATTCACCAGTTTACATGTACAGTTTGTTGAGTCAAAAAGTCAATATTTTGCCTCGTAGGATACTGTATATCGAATATACTTTATGAGTAAAAATCTGAGAGCAGCATGCCATGTTCTTAATTTTTATTTTTTAACTCCAATTCGTACAAATTTCATGAGCATAATGTCTAAGGAACACCCAGTCTCAAAGGAATTCTTAGCACGAGAACATTTATCAAAAAAATAACATACCAAACTGAAGAGCGTAGCTCCTTAAGGGTCGTCTTGTGTACAGGCAAGTCATCATCTCCTTCATCTCGCCATATTATAGCAATATCCTCAAGAGTTCTCTGAGAACTCAAAGTCAGGCAATTATTTGCCGGATTTGTACTTGCATGTGGAAGCCAGTGACCCCCGGGGTGAGTAGAATCTTCACGCAAAATGCATTCAGGAGGAACCGAAAAAGATATATTCATTTTGTCAAATAGAGTTTTCCAATAAACCTGAGAAAGGACAAGAAGTTAACAGAAAATGAAAAACAGCTTATCACTCAAACTCTTTTAATATTAAGGACTCAACCATGATGGTGAACAATCGCTCCAACCTCAGGGTTTGAGATGGAAAATTCCTGAAAACTGAGGAAGCTCGAAATAGGATCCACATATTTTGACCCTAAGAATTCTTTTCCATGCTCCTCCAGTAGCTTGCCAATGTTAGTCGAACTTGCAGTACCACTGTGTTGAAGAATGATGAATATGAACATGTAGGAATAGTATATTATTGGATTTTTATTCTTATTATGAACATAAAAGGAATAGCTTCCGTGCATCATGATTCTTGCCTTCCTCTTTTTTCTCTAGTTGGCTTAGTCATGGGTCGTTGTGTAAGTCCCCTAATAGAAATCTAACATTTCTTCACATGGCATCTCAGGATCATAGCCCATTGCTCAGTGCTGTATCCGTAGTCCTCGTGGAACTTCTATAATTGACTAGCCCAAGAGACACACCGCTTTAATAATGCTTTCACTCTACTATTCAAAACAAAAATCCAATTTCTTTTTCTCTGATTTCTAATCTTTTCTCACACACCTCATAAAACACCTAACTTGTGGAGTTGTTCATATGAAAGCCTTATCTGGGCTATATTGCAGAAAAAGCCTCTTACCCCTCCAGAGTTTTCAAGTGTATATGCTCTGGTGAGTACACAAATGCTACCCATAAGTGCAATTACCATGACTTCCTAGGAAAATTCAACTAGTATTAAAAAGAAGCTCTCTCATACTGCCGAAATGGAGACACTACGACTCTAATTTTTTAACTGAACGTGAAAAGCACCAACTCCTGAACTCCATAATTCCCTTCCGACTGTTCCCTAAAATTTCAGGGCCACGAGTGAATTCATACAAAAATTTAAAAGCAACACAAAGAAAAAAGTACATACGGGTCCGGCAACCAAGCGGGAGGGTCGGGCCCGAAGCTTTTGTAGCAGCCATAGTACATCATTTGATGGAGAGAGAAGGAGAGCTCCGGAGTAAGAAGCTGTTTGGAGATTCTGTGCCAGGTTTGTGGAGTTCCGGCGCCGCAGTCTTGGATAACTCCGGCGAGCTGGCGGTGCAGTTCGACGGCGTCGTCATAGGGTATGCCCAGCGCCGCTATATCAGCGGCGGCGATACAGTCGAGGGTCTTGTAATTCTCAGTCTCCATTGCCAAAAAACCTCAACTATGGAGGTTTGAATCTGGGGAGATGTGAATCACACAGATGGATCACACAGAGACAGTGGCTTGCAGGTATTGAATTCGAAAATAGAAGATAAAATTACACGTGCAGTCGTGTTAGTGTTTATACTGTACGATCTCAACATCAAAGCCGTGCTAAACGTTACAACTAAGCACGCTCATTTGTCTCCAGTCTAATACGACTTTTTCACATAAAAGACAATTCAACTTTATCGAGCAACTCACTGTGTGCTCGTTTGGATCGATTATTTTTAAAATAATATATATTTATTATTTTTTTTTTTTTTAAATTATGTAAAATAGTTTCAAATAAAAGTTATTTAAATTATTACTTTTGAAAGTAAAATTATTTGATTTAAACAAATAAAAAAATCTACTGTAAAACTGTATGATTCAAAACGCTATTTTGTTAAGTCTATTCAAAATGTCCTAAGGAAATGCTTGCATACACTAAAAGTAAGCTTACGCTATGATGATATTAGACACTTCTTTTTCCTTTTTTTTGTTAGACTGAGAATGTTTGTTGGGATGTCTTTCTTTCTTCTTTTTATAATTTGTTTGTTGGGGTGTCTTAAAAAGGTCGAGATATTAGGTACACCTATATGTAATAGAAAGAACAATAAACTTGAATAGTGAATGGAGATATGTCTTGATTTAGTGATCATACATGCATAATTAATAAAAGTATAAGATTGTAGTTAAAAGAAGGGAGCAAGTCATTGCAACTTAGATAACAATTATACCCATAGCATCCACTATTTCGCATACCAAGGCCTATCACAGGACAAATATAAAACACTCGTCAAATGATTGACACTTGTTGGGTCAAGCTAGGACTAAAATTTTCTGATTTTCGTCGCAACTAATCCATCTTGATTTTTAAGTTATTTGAAGCAACTCTAGGCACGACAATACTGTTCTAAGGCAAGATCATCACCTTCATTGACACCAGCCACAGAAGTGCAAGAGAAAAAATGAAGTGAGGTACGGTGAACTAAAAATATAGCTGAAAATGTCTAAAGATATTACAAGTGCTCATTAATCTGAGCCGCCGGGAAGCAATTTGGCTGAGCTAGGCGTACTGAATCTTCTGCTCGCTGCAGAAATAACACGCGATGGCGATATAACTTCAGTAAAAGATACGTTATAAGAATCTGCTCCTAAGCGGCTCTGCAACCACCCTTTGCTTCCTGAGAAGCCATCAGTCACAATCCAGCAATTATTGAACCCGAGTTTTGTCAAGGTTCTAGCAGCTATTTTAGCTGAATCTGAGTAGCTGAAATATGTTTTAGATGTACAAGTGTCAATGAGCTTCACAAAAGGTACAAAAAGAACACGGTAAAGAACAAGTAAACACTTCAGTGAAACTTATGTCATGGCACAGAGAGTAGAGGACTTACGAGTCCAATATAACGATATTGGAGCCTTTATTGATTTTCTTGAGATAAGAGATCTTCAGTGCCACTATTTCAGCTTCTACTTTCTTGACACTTCTGACAAGATTTCTGATCTTGCTGGGTAATTCTTCTAAACTGAAAACAGTTAAGTGAGGTAAAACTTTTATTGGGTATGGTGCCTCAGGAACCAACCATCAGCAGGATTTTTTTGAAAGGGTCAATTACACTGACCTCTCCTATAACTATGAGTAATGACATAAACTTACCCTCTTGGTTTTAGAATTACAAATAACCCTTTTGATAATGGAACTTTATCCAAAATTGGAAAATCAACTAATAAACTTGGATGACGTCAACCATTCATACACGTAAGAACAATTGAAAAAGTTGACGCAAACTTGAATTATAACATCTTTAAAATAAGTAACCATCAACATAAGGGAGTAAGTGTCGGGTGGAAATAAGTTGTAAGGGAGGTACATGTAGTTTACATAGTTACAGGGGAGGGTGCTGTAATTATTGCAAGTGAGGCCAAATGAAATTCTCTGTTTTCATTTTTCGTATGAAGACAGTGATAGCGCAATACAGAACCCATAGCTAAAATGCTTGGGCCAAGCAATGAGGTGTGCCACAATAGCATCTTCTTTTTTTGCACGCATGTGCACACTTGTGCGTGTGATTTTTTTTTTTTTTTGTTGGGTGTTTGAGCAGCATTAATTCTATAAAAGAAGTGGTTCTCAGGAAGAGTGTAACTTACGGTATTGAAATCAATTTGTTTTTAGCACTGGACGGAAGGCGAGGAACACCAGCCTTGTCTTTATCCTTCTCTGACCTTATATCAATCATAATGTAATTCTTTGTGGACATCAGATCCAAGGCTTGAGCAGGAGTTAGGTCACCTAGAGAGTAACATTCAAAACCAAACCAACCATTGATTATAAGCAAATTATAGTGAAGCTAAAACTCAACAAAAAGTGACTAGTCTAATGATCTCATAGTACATAGGTCAAAGGAAAATACTAATCAATAGAAGAGGACCATTTACCCTGGTAACCCCGAAGGCTGAAGGAGATGGCAGAAAAGATGGGAGGAAGCAAGAAATATGCAACAACTAGTACACCACCAGTCCCCAATATGACAACAGGTTCTGCTGATGATATGGTTTCAACAGTGGAAGTAGCCATGGGTTTTGCCTCATCAATCACCTTTGTTGTCTGCTGAGCTGCATCAGCAACTGTCTGCAATTCAAAATGATAACCATAAATTGATGTTCAAGTACCTTAGCACGCACTGGCAACATTTCAAGTCATTTAACTCATCGCACGCTCCAGCAATTTTACCAAATTCAGCTAACCAAAAGGAGAATTCCCTTCATCTAAACTTACAAATTTCGCATGATTTAGACATCAGGAAAGAAAAACTCATAAGTTAGTGATCCAAACTGGAAAAAATAAACAACCAGTCAAGTATGATGAATTCGCACATAAATAGAACAGATCATGATCTACCATAGCAAAATTTTAAGGTATCAAAATCAAAATAGCAAATGGATAACTGAAAAATGGGCTCACGAAAAATTATACTCCTGAATGATATGACAGAAACTGCTCAAAGGCATTCCACAATTTTGAACCTCAATTGTCGGCATTACTTGTTTGTTCCTAAATTCAAGTCATTTTCTACAAATCATACGTGCGGTGATTGAAAATTCCAAATTCTTGAATGAAAGCACTACTAAGGAAGAACTTATACAAAAATAATATGATTTTCATATCACTCTACTAAAATGAATATTAAGCAAGAAAGCAATAAATTGCCTCAGAAATAGAAAACATCATTTCCTATTAACAGGGACCTAATTTCTCAAAGTTCTCAGTATACCTTAGCTGCAGTTATCAGGGGCTGAGTATCAAATCCTGAACTCTGGATGGCTTCTTGGGCTTTTTTAGAAGCCTCTGAGACAACAGGAGAAGCAATCTTCACAGCCTCTTCTCCAGCTTGCTTCAAGATAGGCAATGCTGGCTTCACAGCATCCGACACAGCTCCGATCACTTGGCCAGCACTACTGAAAAAACTCGACCCCAATTCTTGAATTAGACTAATTGCCGACTCCACCTGAAAATTCCAGCAAGATTAAGCAGGTTCACAATTTCTCCCAAACTAACCCCAGCACTTCAAACGCAGATTCAAGGTCTTCAATTCAGAAGCAAATTTTAGCCAGAAAAAAAAAAAAAAAAAAAACAAGCAAATTGAAGAAGTGGGTGCTGGGAACTACTCCTAACCTGAGTGAGCGAAGACATAATCTCTTCTTTGGGTAAGACTTGAGCTCTGGCTTCATGAGGAGTTGCAAATAGAGCAAAGAGAGGTAGAATTGCAGTGGCGGGCAGTGATAAAGAGTTTGCCGATGGCAATTGATGAATCCTCGATGATCTGTTGATTTTAGAGGGAAGAGTAATGGTCTTGGGCGGCGGAGAGAGAGGAGGCGCCGGTGGAAGAGACGGCGGACGCGCGGCGGATGAAGCTCGTAGGGCCATCAGCTTGTGCTGGTTCGTGCCACTGCCACCGCTCTCTGGAAAATTTGGTTGGTCTCAGTTATTGCAGGAATGTGCGATGAGAGATGGGCAATGGTATTGTGTTCGGGTGGTGTAATCCGATGTGGCAATTTATGTTCTGATGAATCAACCAGATGACGCCACGTGGAAAATGAGAATGGGAATGTTTGGGCCATCTTTAATTCTTTGCTTTACATTTTTCTGGCTTTATGAACTTCACATTTTTGCAGTTCGAACGTTATGCTATTACATCTTTTATTATATTTATTAATATATTTTTTATTATATTTATTAATATATGTTATGTATATTGGTGAATGATTCAGATAAAAAAAGAGAAAAATTGATAATATGAAAAAAATATAAAAATTTTATTTTTTTATTTGGACCGTTCATCAATACACGTAACGTGTACTGATGAGTGTAACAGAAGATGAAACACAATTATATAAAAAAAGATCCGAATTGATATTTTTGTACTGAAGTTAAGAAGTAGTGAAAACCACGTACAGCTTAGCCTGAATACTACGTTCAAGTTATTTATTTATACCTTTTATTATTATTATTATTCTTTTTAATTCAAAACCCAACCAATGCCGCATGCTTAAAGAAAAGAAAACTAACATCCAGCTCACCATTTTCGTCTATTTTTCAACATCAAAACTAATATTGTAACCAAAAGTCATTTTACGGGATTAAAAGAATCACACCAAAAAAAAAAAAAAAGAAAGAAAAACAACGGGGACTCAATATAACACTAAGTCAATCGTATAAGATCAAAAATGAAATTTTCCCTAATTATTGTTGTGTGTAGGAATAATTATAGCTTCCCTATTATTTATAGGACATATTTGATATCATCTTATTTGTTATTTGCACCATATGAAATTATTTTATAAGCATGTTTGATTTGATGTTGAATTTCTTATGAGCCATATAAACCGTATGGTTTGAAATTCGGCTTGAATTTGAAATTCTATAATATGGTGTATAACAATCTCACCTATGAAGTGAATTTCACGAATTTCAATTAATAAAATTTTTATTTCAAAACAAATACACTTAAAAAATACTTAAAATATGGGGCTCAATAATTAAAGAAATTTAGCATTTTATACTTCTAATGCAATATCAAACGTGTTCATAGTCTTTTTTGAGTTTCGAAAAATCAATTAAGGCTGCTCGTGGCTGAAATTCGATTTTATATGGAATTTACAAAGAAATTTGAGACTTTATTTCTCCCTACGTCAATATATCTTCGACAGTTCTTGGGAATTAATGGTCTCATGTTATTTCTTAAAGTCAACTAATATTTTCCAAAAGAAAGAATTTCTATTTTTAGAAAATTGGGCTTTACTTTGAGAGACCAACGTAAAGAAAACAAGCACAACAAATATATGGGGAATGATTATTAAATTGTTGATGGTGATTGATTTTACGCGTAGATATATATATATTCGTTCATACTTATGTTAATATAAATTGGTTGTGTTCGAGCAAACATAAAAGAATCCTGTCCGTATTTAAATATTTTCACAACGCAGAATAACTGAAACTGCAAATAATTGTCATTATGCATCTCGTTTTGCCAATATCTCAATGGTTAGAAAAGAAGCTGTATTGATAATCATGCTTTTTGATTTGAACATTGGAAGGAAAGAGCCAATCATACATTGCTCTTCCTCGAGAATTTTTTCTTTTCTTTTCTTTTTTTTTCTTTTTGGATGAATAAAAATGCTTAGTCAGGATAGTTGTGTGTTCTTTTTGTCAAATCTCGTTGAAATTAAATCCAAATTAGCCACCGCAACCCCACCAACACGCTAATGAATTAAACGATACTCCTTATCGAACCAAACATTATAGATTGACCACCGCTAGCTCATAATACTCCAAATAATGGACTAGCTCTACATATTCAATGAGATTCTAACTTAAATATTCAAGATGGAATAATGGACCTTAACCGCTGCACCAGTGATATAGCTTTGCCAGTCTATGTCACTGGGGAGGTATATGTTAGAAATGAATTTTAAGATTCACATATTCATTTTACAAAGTATTGACAAATGTGACACAATTATATTAAGGGCTTGCGTCTAGAGTCTCAAGATTGCAAGACTATTACCTGAAATTGAAGCATTCATATAAATACAGGCTTCCTACCAAGACATATAGTAGTATTACATAAAATACCTCATTGACTCAATCAGCTGGAAATAAGGCATTACCTCATCGTTTACCCTTGCCGCCAGCCTCCTTCATTTTCTTGAGAGAATCAAAAAGGGATGACTTTTCTTGGTTGTTTGATGACTTTGCAAACGGGTTAGAGGGCCGAATAGCAACCTTCTTAGCGTCTCCTAAACTGTGTGATTCATCAACATTTGAGGGTCCTGCACTCTTCAAGTCAATTGTTTTTCCTAATGCCACAGTTTTATTTTGTTCACTTTTCCCATGTCCATCTTCTTTCGACTCCTCAACATTTCGTTTCCATATAGAGGGAGTGGGTGGCAATGTGTGGACTGGGGTTGTAACTACACTTTCTGATGTTTTACTGGTTTCTGTAGTAGTAAAGGGCTTAACAGATGCAAAATCATGTTGGATGGAACCATTACCATTGGACTTGCTGTCTGGGAGTACTGTGTTTCCCACTGCTTCACTCAGCAGTTTTTCCTATAATGATGAAAGTGAAAGATGACGAGAGGAGCTCATGCATATGAAATAGAGGGATCTCAGCTGCGATTTTAAATCTCACCTCTAGTATGTTATTGAAGCGTTCAGCCAAATTCGGTAGCTTTAATGCAGTTACAAGTTTTATGGCTCCTCTGACTGATTTTTCAAGTGAGAGGAGTTTTACAAGTTCAGTTGCTCTCACAAGTTTGTCACCTGGATAAAAGACGAAAGGTAGGTTGAACTAGTCATATATTTTGCTATCATTACAAAGATTAAATGGAAAGGGGGGAAATGAGGACACAATATTTGCACCTGCACTTTGCAAAAAATACTTACCATTGCAGCACGATGCAATGAGCCTCAAGATGCATCTATCTAGTGAAGTTTCCAGATTGAAAGCCTCATCATCAAGTGATGTGGTATCTTGACCCGAAGCTGCTCTTTCTTCTATACTTCTCTGAATCTGAATATATTGACATTGGTAACTCAGCATGATACAACAAGGATAACTTGAAAGAACGAAAGAACTAAATGGATCGCCATCTATCCACTTGTAGATATACTATATTTACTATATGCGGAAAAAAATTTATTGACAAGTATTGAGTACTCTGACAATACTATGCAAATAACTGAATCTACTGCTTTGGAAAAACTTGCCTGGGAGAGATGCATGTTGGTCATCATAAATTCATTCTCGAGGCTATCTGCACCAAGGTCAGAAGAAGCAAGAGGGAATGACAGGTCTAGCAATGTAAGGACTGGCTTGGGAGTGGACTGGAAATGCCAAAATTGAATATAATTAGTAGTATATAAAATGATAAAGTCAAGAAAGACATTATGAATAGCGTGGCTTTACCTGTGGGAAGGATTCAGGAGACTTGCAAACAACACAAAATAACTTGCTTGCATTCAATCCAGCAACCCAATAATTTTCCTCAGGCTTCTTTTGTTTGCTAGCACTGGCAATTGGAAGTATCAGATAAATGTTTCCAGAGTCAAAGACATGTTATAGAATAGTACATACACAACGATGATTTGTGATAACTATAGTACCTGAAAAGAGGGAGCCAACTACCCCCATATTGACTTGTAAAGACCCTCAAGACACCCTACACATGTAAATGTGATACTCAGATCACATGTCTAACAGCTGTATTCTAAACAGTTAAGACTTGGTATAAAAGACACTCACCTTAGAATCAAAAGAACTTAGTCGGCCTTCCTCACTGAAACCAAACCATGTTAAAGATGACCCTGGAGTCAATGGAAGTCGTCCTCTGAGAGCTTGTGTTCCATGAGGAATGTTGAAGACTCTAAATTCAAGCATCTGCAAGGGGAGAAACGCTTTATGCAATCTACAACCCAACACCCATAGACTCACTTCTAGGCAAAATTGCACTCTTCATAACATAATAGAGAATCACTTAAATCATCACAAACTGGAAAACTACTTCCAGAGTACTGCTATAATTTAGTACATGTAAAATGTTAATTTGGAGCGGGAGGGCGGGGGCGGCGGTTTGATTCTCCTCAGTAATTGACTTCATTAGTGGTGTATGCCAGATTTGTGCTAATACAAAGATATTTACAGATTTTCATCTAAAGGATCACTCCATAAGAAATTGAACAAAAAGCTGCAGAATTGACCCATTTCTTGTGCGAACCACCAAAATAACATTTTAACAGTACCTGCTCATCGTTGGGCAGAGGATGGGAAATGTGGGCGACAACCGCCAGTTCATCCTTGTAGCCAACTGCAGTAACCACAGGCCCATCAAGAGAGAGAGCGTACCTCTGACATAAAATCAACAATTAGATTAAGTGAAACTTGGAGAAAGATGACATAGTATGGGCTGGTTAGTATATGCATATTCATTGACATCAAAACTCTCAAACGAATTTTACAAACCTGCAAACCACCCTCAGTGAAGATACGAAGAAAATTAAGACTGGTAACAGCAGCAACCCAAGCATTTCCAAGTGCTATTGCTCTAACTTCTTCTCCTTCAAATCGCATGGACCACTAAATTTGCATATGGAAATCAGCATCAGCTATAGTTTACTAAACATATAGCATAACAGCAAGTGAACACTTAAATGAGTGCATCAATCATGGTGCATGAAAGAAGAAATTAATCAATACAAACAAAACATGAAGGTGGCTCACCTCACTGTTATTTGCCCAACTACTGAAGGGACGATACATAAGTGTGCTCATATTCTTCTCACCTTTGCATGGATTGGCAAATACACTACCATTCTCGTTTAAAGAAGCCATTGTGAAACCAAAATAATCAGTCATTGCAGGAACACGTGGACCACTGCTGGTATCATGGAAATCTGTCTGCAGTTAAATCATGTAAATGAATTTCCCAGAAAATCATATTTCAAATATTTCTAAAAGTAAAGCAAGTAAAGTTCACCAGTATATTCATTCTTGATCATTCTTCAGATAAATAAGGTCAAAGACCAAATTAATATTGGATCAAGGTGACTCAATTTCAAAATACAGATTGTGTTTAATGTGATAGACTTCAGGTGTTCAATTAAGAAAAAAATTGAGTCATCAAAACCTAATATGCAGAAACCACTAGTTGATGCAGTAATAAAGCCCATGGTTTTCGGTTTTCTTGATTTGGTTCTTCTATTCTCATTCCCACGAATAGCAACCACATAAGGAACATTGCAAGTTCAATAGGGGAAGTATATAAGATAACATTTTACCTCTATATGTGAATATCCATCATGTTCCATTGAAGTTATACTTCCAAGCATATTGTAACACAGAAAGTGCCTCTTTCCAGGCTGAACAGGAGTAGCCCCTGGCTGAAAAGCTTCTTGCATTTTTGGCTCTGCAGTTACCATCATATTTCTGGACCCATTCTTCCCATTAAGGTTATCTTTGTGACCATAAGAAGCCTTCTTACGAGATTCAACTTTTGGAATCGATTCCAGCTCATCAGTACCATCCTCACCCCAGTCATCATCATAATTAGACTGCGGACGTAATCTTTTTCTGCTGGGTGGCTCAAATTCACCATGGCTATCTTCATTAAGATCACTCAAATTACCTGATGCACTAGGTTCATCTTCCTCATCAAACAAGAGTAAGCCATTGCTGTTCTTTGAATACAAAGATGGAATATCTTCGGTTGGAGATTTCATCGTCGATGGTACAGCTGATTCCCAGACACCATACTTCCCCATAAGATCAATAACTGCCAGTGCATTGCCATGAGGCTTCCATGCCATACAAGATATGCACTCACTAAATTTCTGTCTTTCGATGTCCAGCTTCTTATCAACATCCCAAATAAGAATCTGCTTATCTAAGCCAGAAGTAGCCATGTATTTCCCATTAGGCGACCATGATAAGAAGCAAATAGGTTGTAAATGATCCCCTCTAAGAGAAAATAGTTTTTCAGCAGTGTCTCTGTCATACATTACCACATCATTTTTCAGACCTGGTACTGCTAACATTTCTCCGTCTGGACTCCATGCAAGTATGTTCAGCACTGAAACATCAGAACCATTATTAGGAGCTATAGCTTTGAGGACATGCAATGTACTTCCAGATTGGAGTTCCCAGTAAATGACAGTCCCAAGCGAATCAAGTGAAGCCATGTATTCACTTTTAGGATCAAAAGCTAAGCTAGTGATGGGTCCTTTATGCCCTTTAAGCACTCTCGCTATGGTTCCATCAATTGTATTGACAAGTTTGATGCCCTCATCATCACCACCTGCAGCCAAAATGGTTCCTGACTTATTGAAAGCAACAGTGCGAATTGGCAATGTGAATCTTGTGATATTAGTCTCAAAATCTCCACCTGCAGAAAAACAATTACATTGGCATAAATAGTGGTACATTCTGAGTGTGCATGTTGACTACAAGGCTTATACATATGACACATGACAAAAGTGTTGAACTACACACACAAATGAATGGTTGTAATGCACTGTTTTTTGATTTATTTGTTACTCACATTAAGCCCAGAAACAGGCAAATCCAGCAAAGGTCAAATTAAGCAATTTGGGACTTAAGTAATTGGGATAAGCCACGACAACTCTATAGGTTTAGCAATTTCCCACACAGATCAACCAACAAGCATCTTAAGTTGATTGTCTGCTCTACCAAAGCATCTGGATTCACTACAAATGCATTTTTATATTACCTCCGCCAGTAAAGATAAGTTCTCTGTGTTTGATGAACAATAAAAATTCATCAATAGGCGTCATTTGTTGGGGTTGTTACTTTTGAGTGTCTAATTTAGATCAACAGTCATATTTTCTTGAACTCTTATACTTGTTCTGAATGTGCCAACTTTCACATCAATGATTTAAGCCCTCCCCACCATGTCTACAAATGAAGACGATATAGTAGATCTTCAATGTAAACCTGCCAAAATTTATTGACTCTGAGCCTCGCAATTTTTTAAATACCAAATTTTGTTTTCCTCGCATTATTTCGAACCTCAAAGAACCCTAAATTCACACCGCAAAATTTTAACGCCCATGCATTAGTAAATGAACATAAAAGCAGCCCCGCGCACACAATTGCACAATGGTTATCAGTATCGAAAAGACGAAAACAAATTACCAGGGAATTTATAGAGCTTGACAGAATGGTCAAGGGATCCAGAGGCGAGGCAAGTGGAATTAGGACTGAGAGCCAGAGCCGTCACACCCTCACGGTGGTTGCGAAGAAGCTTCGGCCCGTTCGACTGCGAAACGGCGTCGTGAATGCAGATCGAATTGTCGGCGGACGAGGCGGTAACAATGTGGTCGCCACTGGAAGCCCACAAAATGGAGCACAAAGAGCTCTCCCCATTGTCGCCGCCCTTGTGGGCTTCTCGGAGCTTCATCGTTCGGATCTTCATTTTTTTTTTTTTGTTGTTTCGCTTTTTTCTTCGCTGTTCGGGTTTCAGTCTTCACTGTTCTTATGGAAATGGAGGTCAAAGAAATAGACGGATTTGTTGTATTTTGGCGGGCGATTGGGTTTTGAAGCTTTTGTGTTTTCGCGGGAGATTTTAGAGAGAGAGAGGATACATTTCTTTTGGATGAGTAAGAGAGAGAGGGTGATATTGCCACACCGGAACTTATCTAATTGACAGTTATGCCCTCCAGTAAATGCCTCTCAACTCAAAACTAGGATAGTGTTGTAACAAATTTTTGGGGTTGCCGTGGCCATTTTTTAAATTCTAAAATTTTTAGTCCATTTTGCGGTCGTTAAACTTTAAAATCATGTAGTTTCATATAAACATTGAGGGTGAACATAAACTTTTAAAAACCACCCAAACCGTCCGCATCGCATTGAATCACACTGTTTTTATCAAATTTTTGAAAAAAAATTGTGGTTTAACAATTTAACTCAAAACCGCACCAAAAAATTTGTTCGATTTTAATTTTCTCATCAAACCGCACCAAATTGAATTGATTACATATAGTAAATATATATATATATATAAATTTATTCATTTTTAACTTAAACTCTTCAATGTATAAAATGACTTCACTAACCACATTTTAAATTATTTCAAATTTCATTAGTTATTGCTTTAATCATTCAATATTTCAAATACATTTAACCATTCATTGTTAAATTATGCAAGAACTAAAATTTTAGTATGTTATATTAGCCAAAATTTTAAGAAGTTGCGTAGTAAATCAATATTATTACTTGAACTTGATTTTAATATGTAAAGTCGCATTATATCTATTAGTTTTATGGACTTTGCACATTTAATCTTTGTATTTTTTATTTATAAATTTTTTATTTTCATGCATTGAATTTTTAATATTAATTTAACTATTTTATTGATATTAGAAGATAATTTATTTTTTTACTTTTGTCTAATTATTTCTTGTTCTTGTTTAAAACAACAAAACCGCACCGAACTAAACCGTACCGTAGCGTTTTAAATCGCACTTTCGGTTTTAATTTAAAAAATCATAATTTAAAATATATTTTAAAATAAACCACATATGACAATTTGACTTTAAATATTTTCACAAAAAAATCGAAACCAGACCGCAATTACCCCTAATAAGCGCAGCTTATAATCAGGTTGGGTTGTTTTTCTATTAGGCTTCATTTGATTATAGGGATTGGATTCAACTCCCAAATATGTATTTTATGGTATTGTGCCATATTTTTGGAGGTAGACTCCCAATTTGATTTGTCATTTTATATAACTTTTAGATATATATTATGGATAAATCTACAATTTTGATTCATGATATTAGATTATATTGAATTGAAATGTCCCATTTACCGTTCATTTTAAATTGGAAAGAAAAGGTAGACCGCAATAATGGAGGAAGAAGGATAGAAAAGTAAATCTATAATTAATATCTTCCACCAACTAAATTCAATTCCCATAATAACACACCCCCCACGAGATTGAATATTGCTCAAAACCATGTACTTAGTAGATGTTTTCATGGATTGTGGGATTTCATTATATGCTAGTATAATGAATCAAATGTGGTTTATTCAATTGATTAAAATATGTATTATGTGGTAATACAATGAATCAAATGAAGCCTTGGTCTAGATAGTTCGAATTAGCGAGCGCTAGCTGTATGAATTTCAAGTAGGCATGTCAGTTAGGACTATCAGTTTGGTCCATTAGAGAGAAATTTCATCTGGTTGATATCCAAAAGTAAAGTAGCCTAATCACTTGGGAGTAGCTCAGACAAGTAGAGCAAGTTGAACTGGGGTTGTCAATGGATCGGATTTGTAGTGAATCTAAAAAATTCATAATTGAAAAACTTTAAAACATAAAGAATAGTGAATTATTAATTATTACGATTTATATATTGTATTATATTTTAAAAAAATTACTAACAATATATATAAAAAGTTATTAATTTAATAAAAAAATATCATTAAAGTTCGGATTGGAATTTTTAACGAATGAGACTGCTTAATTCCATATCCTATCCATTTGTTTCAAAATAAGGATATTTATAATTAGATCTAATCCATCAAATATTTTAATCGATCGAATATGTTAAAATTCAAAGTGGACTCGGATCTAATTCGAATTAAAACCCGCTCCATTCACAACCCTAGGTTGAACATTGGGACAATTTAATTGGCTTGTTTCCAGTTATTTCCTCAGAGGTTTTCCAAAATTTCTCAAAAAAAGAAAAAAAATCATATATGAAAATTATTAAAACCATAACCGATGTTTTGTTGAAATTATCGAGAAAAAAAAAACCGCTAGTTGGGATTCCGTCAAAAAAAATTGTCTTTTCTCCAAAAATACACTTTTTTCAATATTTTTGACTAATTGTTAGACATAATGGTGAATTACAAACACCTTCTTTGAGGTTTGCTAACATTACAAAAAAAAAAAAAAAAAAATCCCTCAAATTTCATAATTTACAACTACATCCCTGAAATTTGCCCATGCAACAAATAGTTCATATCGTTAGAATTTTCGCAACTAACATTGGGAAAAAATATTGTTTTTTTTTTCTAAAGGTTTTTATAATAGATGTGATGATTGAGGTCTATAAAAGGGCGTCAAGGCAAAATCGATGGTACCATTGACAGGCAAATCAATGGTTTGATGAGAGAGAACACCTTTAATAGATGACAGGAAGGCTCGGAATGTGGTTGATTTTTATTGATTTAAATTATTGAAGTGAGGTGGTTTTGAACTTTCGATCGTATTAACGTTGTTGGATTCCAACAAAAGTTTGGTGGAAAATGAGAATCAAGACATTTAGACCAATAGTTAAACAAGGTCAAATGATGTTGATCGCATAATTGTCATGAAGCCAATAGTCGGTTATTCCAAAGATGTGTTTTTTTGAATGTCTGATGTGTATAGGCCATTGTCGGGGGTGTAGTTGTAAATTCCAATACATTAGGAGTTTTATGTAACTTCAACAATTTTTAGGGAATGTGTCTATATATTAAACATTAATGGAAATATCGGATTTTTTTGTGCTCTGTTAACTTTTGCATCATTTTGCAAAACTTGAATGCGATTTTAGTAATTTTCCGTACCCACATGCTGTAATTTACCCTAATTTAATTGATTAGATAATGGGTGACTTTTTTTGTGACTTTATTTGTTAGGTAATTGTATAAGCACGAGTCACCAGTGATATCCTAGGCATATTAATCCAATATATATATATATATATATATATATATATATAATGAAGGCCACCTTATGTGTTAATTCCTTGCTTGTGTGAACAATGACGTTGACAAGTTGTTCTTTCACTATATTGTCATATAGGATGTTTTCTATAATTACATTTTGACACCCTAATTCAAATTAGGGCGAATTACACTGACTACCCCTGAAGTTTGGCTAATTTATGAAAATCCCCCTACTTTTTTAAAAATTACCAAAAACCCCCTAAGGTTTCAAAAATATTACAAACTTATTCAAATTTTCAAAAATACCCCTTCACTTTTTTTTGGGTGATTTACACTGACTACCCTGAAATTTTGTTAATTTACGAGAAACCCCCTATGGTTTCAAAAATTACCAAAATCCCCCCGAAATTATACCAATATTACAACTAGCACCTATTTAGGTTGACTTATTAACAATATTAAATCTTTTTTTCCCCTCTGTAATATTGTTATCATAAAATTTTCATGTAATAGATTTAAAAAAAATGTGATTATTTATTCAAATAAATATTCTGAATTTAATGCATTAAAGATATCTACCAACACATCAAGTATGTTATATTATCGCTAATATGGAGTAAATTTTAAGAGAAATGAGTTAGAGTCCTCAAGCTAAATAAAGTTTTCAAGTGCATTATTTAATTTCAATTTTTTTTTTCAATCACTGTTTATATTTCTCATTTCACATAATGGATATATACGATGCATATAATTATATTTTTCTCAAATATAAATTTAGCAGATATTACGTATATTTAGTATAAATTCATAACAATAAATTCGAAATATTTATTTGAATAAGTAATCATATTTTTTTTTTCCAAATCTATTAAATTAAAATTTTATGATAACAATATTACAGAGGAAAAAAAAAAAAGAATTGATATTGTTGATAAGTCAACCTAAGTAGGTGCTAGTTGTAATATTAGTATAACCTCAGGGGGTTTTTGGTAATTTTTGAAATCACAGGGGGTTTCTCGTAAATTAGCCTAATCTCAGGGTGGTCAATGTAAATCACCCAAAAAAGGGGAAAGGGTATTTTCGGAAATTCGAATCAGTTTGTAATATTTTTGAAACCTTAGGGGGTTTTTGGTAATTTTTGAAAAAAATAGGAATTTTTTCGTAAATTAGCCAAACTTCAGGGATGGTCAGTGTAATTTTTCCTTCAAATTAAAATCTTTCCATAACTAAAATTGTCTAATACTATTATCTTCAAGCATTGAACTCTACCTCTTTAAATTACTCCTTGTACATAATTATTTTCTTAACCATAATTTATAATTATATCCATTAATTAGTTTTCTATTATTAATTCTTTATCAATTAGCACAGTTTTTAGATTATGTGTGGGGTGTATATATATGTATATATGTTTCTCAATATGATATTTTTTGTGTTAATTTTAATTGACGTCCTTGATTATTACTTAGTCTTTTCACATTTAATCTCATAAATTATTATTTTCGTATTTTGACCAATCAAATTCAATTACAAGTGTAAATCAAATCCTCTTTTTCTTTTTTTCCTTTACTTTATTGAAATGATTACATTATCATTACATGAATATCAATTATCATCAAATACATCATCAAACATCAATCACTATCTAACTATCTAACTATCTAACTATACTAATACATATTTGAAGGGGGTGTTTGGCTATAATGTTTTAATTTTGACTAAATTCCGAATTCTTAGAATTTTGAGTTTTTTAAATAATGACGTCCTTAATTATTTCTTACTCCTTTCACATTTAATTTCATAAATTATTATTTTCATATATTGACAAATCAAATTCAACCATATACGTAAATACAAGTTTTCTAAATTCCGTGTATAAGTCATTTCCGTTATTCAATATCATCTCATCGTATTATCTTTTACATTGACTATTTTTTCAATCAACTCCTATTTGTTGTTGCTATACATTATATGGTATATATAAAAGACGTATATATAAATGATTAAAGTCATTGCCTTAATTACTATTTAAACTATTTAATTCATTGATCCTGACTCAAATTCATGTTAGTCATTATATATGAATTTGGCCCGATTTTCCAAGCACGTGCATATATAAACTTTTATCTATATCTACATCTATATAACAATACTAATAATAATAATAATAATAATAATAATAATAATAATAATAATTGTTGTTGTTGTTGTTGTTATTTATGTATATGCCATAATTATCCAAGCACCTGATTTGTCAAACTAGATTATAATTAATTTAATTCATTAAATTAAACTCAAAGTCCATGAAATTAGTTATCACTAAGCTAAGGAAAAGTACATTTAAATATGTATATATAAAATAAATTTTTACTTCATTTTCTCCATCTCCATAGTATCATCACTCGAGTCAAGTACATTTTCTTACATATGAACATAAGCTATTGATTTTTGAGGCAGATACGTCTCATGGAGTTAAATTGCATAATAAAAGCACGAATCACTAGACTATGAGATGACATTCATTACATTAGTGGTAACACGTTATATATATACACATATATAATTCTGAAATATTGAGGCTATCTAAATAAGTACATACGTGGATAGTCTTATTTCTATTTTGTCATAAATGAAATTCAAATACTTTTTACATACATTTAGACAAGTATATTTGTGATTCATATTTATCCAAAATAGTCCAACAAATTATCAAGTATTTAAAATAAGATGGATTAAAATTTAATTCAAATAAATAACAAAATTAATATTTTATTTACAGCGTTTATCATTTACTCTAATAATATTTAAAAGTTTTGATTCTACCTACATTTTTGCATGACTTTTTTGCTTGAATCATAAAAAAATTAATATTAAGATCAAATATATTCTATTATTATATTTTTTAATATATTTATATATCCATTTATGAATAAAATGCTCATTTTTATTTTTTATTTTTTATTTATTTATCAAATTAACTTTTATAATAAAAATTTATGAAAATATATGCGCAAAAACATTTATTTCCCGTGCCAAGAAACTAGTTGTCTTTAATTGTTGTTCCAATGAAGTGGTAATATCCAAAGTGGGACTCTTAACTTGAGCGCGGACTCGCGGTCATAAATATGGTATTTTATGAATTATGGAGTAATTATCTTTTAATAAAGTGGTATAATTCTTGGCCTTCTCCATAAATATGTTATTCGATGCATTCACGAGCATGGGTTTAGGGGGTGCATCTTGCTAATGTCTTTTAAATTCGCGGGAGCCAAGTCTAATATATTTTGTATGTTGGGCGTAAGTGCAAAAGAACTAATTTAGGGGGTGCAAATTACAAATTACTCAAAATCTCCCCCAACCCACCACAGATTACTTCTGACTTTCTGCATAGAATTATGCAACGAACTTTCGATTTCGCAGCTGATTTTTATTTTTTATTTTATATCAAATATTTTGGCGCTGCATATTAGTGATATCGAATGTCTGAATCGCCATGGGCATGGACCAAGAACCTTCATCCGATAATTCCCCGAACAAACGCCTCAAAACCCTAATTCCAGTCCCCGACTCACATCCCCATTCCCCACCCTCTTATATTTCCAAAGGCAAATCGATAATCGAAGAGGAGGCACCGCAACCGATTCAAAAGGATGTTGAAATCGACTGTTGCGGGATTTGCTTATCGGAAGCGAGCAATGGCGGCGGAGTCAGCAGAGGACGCATCGACAGCTGCAACCATTACTTCTGCTTCGTTTGCATCATGGAGTGGGCCAAGGTCGAGTCCAAATGTCCCTTTTGCAAGCGCCGCTTCTCGACAATCCGCCGCCCTCCAAAGCCGCCCGTCTTCCCCTCCGAGCGCATCGTTCGTGTCCCCGTTCGCGATCAGGTTATCTTATTAATTTATCTCTTTTATTGCGAAATCTGTTCTCCCCTTTCCCCCTTTCTGTTGTTTTGCGCAATTCGGGTTCCTGATTTTATCATTGGCCGTTTTCGTAATTGAGTTTTAGGCTCATTCGCGTTGCTAATGGGTTCTCTCCATTCAAAATTCAGGGTCCTTGAAAGACTGTTTAGCCAGTTTGGTCTGTCTAAAACACTGAGGTAATTGACAATGTTGATCGCTAATTATTCACCAAAACAGAAATTTAAGTTATCCTTTTCGCGGCATGTCCAGCCTCTAGGGTGGTTTGTGGATAGTCTAATGAGGACCTGATCTGTGTTAATAGATTTTCTGGGTTTGTTGAATTCTGTCTCTTCCTTCTCTGTTTTCCTTGAGGGAATTGTAGGATTGTCTTGGTAATTCCATATGTCTGAACTGCCATTGAATAATTTATAATAGTTAAATGTTATTTTTTTCTGAGACTGCTCTGCAACCACAAAAACCTTAAAACCATCATCAAGCAACGGCATAGTACGTTCATTATCAGTAACTTTTTCCGGTCGTATCTACCATGCAGGTTTATCATTATCTTGGAAATGCACCAAGTGGTCCTTCAGATCCGTATTCAGAATCTAAATGTAGCGTATGTTGTGGTACAGCAGATGAAAGCCTCCTACTCTTGTGTGATCTTTGTGACTCTGCTGCTCATACTTACTGTGTCGGCCTAGGGATAACTGTTCCTGAAGGTGATTGGTTTTGCCAAGATTGCACCCTTTTGAAGGATGAACATTCAAAAAGTGAAATAGACACAGTTTCTTTCGTTCAACATAGTGTTGACACTGTCCACCAAATATCATCAGCTAACAAAGAGGTTTCTGTTTTTGATATTGTGCAAGAACCTTGTGCTCAGCCCGTTCAGAGATCTAGACGTGTCGCTTCAGATCCATGTTACTTGCCACCTCCTAGTTCAACTGATGATGAAACTAGTATGATTAATAACATATGTAGACCAGTTTCAACAGGCCTAGTCAAGCCAAACGCCAGAACTTTGAGACGTTGTCGTAATGTACAAGATCGCATACGTGTATTGCGTGAAAACTGGAATGGTTTTCAAAGTGGTCGCGTGTGCTTTTCTTCCAGTCCAGGTGATGGTAGCACTTCCAGTCAGAAATCCACAACTTGTAATGGTAGCACTTCCAGTCGGAAATCGACAACTTGTAATGGTAGCACTTCCAGTCAGAAATCCATGACTTGTAAAAGTGCACAGGATTCGGTATCTTTCTTGAATCAGCAATCAGCAGCTCAATGTAGTTCTTCTGATATGACAAATGACTCTAGGACACATGAGATAGACAAAGCTTGGAAGATGCTGGATAAAGCAATGTCAATCAAACAGGTTAGTGCAGGATCCAGTATTGTGCGACAGGCCTCAAAGTTGCCTACAAGAAAGCTAAACATCTGTAAAGATGCTGATCATTTGAATTATAGACATCTATCAGCAGATAGCCCACAAAATGGATTAAAGAATGTTGGAATTACTAGACCTGGAGACCATTTCTATTATTCTCTTGGCAAGGATTACCATAAACAACCATCTTCTATGTCTGGGAAACAGCAGTTGAGAAGCCATATGAACGAGGATGTTACTAAATGTTTTGAGGGTTCAATGAATGGTCGTTCACCAAGAGACCAAGAACTGAAACATTCTCAAGGTGCACAAAATCCTTCACATCAGTACAATGCTAGTGTCAGAGGTGGCGAAACACTACCAGCTGAAAAATCGTTTAAAGCGCCTGCTAGTGGGAGTTCACCAACTGGGTCAGAACAAGTGGTTTTGATTAAAGATATTGTCAAAGGGGCCAATCATACCTCTTCGTCCAATGACAAGGCAAAACATGCTAAGGAGAAAAGCCAGTCTGAAAAAATTTGTGTTGACAGCCAGCGATATAATGATGCGAAGGTTGAGATTCAATCACTCGTAAAGCTCAACTTAAAGCTTCAAACTAAAGAGGAGAAATTAGGTAATGGCGATCTATGTATTTTGCACTTAATTTCACCACAAATGCTTGATATATCTGATGTAGTTTGCGACAATAAATTTAACCTCTTTGAACCATAAGTGGGAACCATAAAATAAATTTAACCTCTTTGAACCGTAAGTGGGAACCATAAGTTATGGTTCCCACTTATGGTTCAAAGAGGTTAAATTTATTGTACCTTCACTCAAGGGGAGTGGTTAAATTTACTCTTGGGAAAGGTTTTTGTTTTATTTGCCTTTTCTTTAAAAAAAAAAATTCCTCAACAGTCTAGTATTTATTTAAATAACAGAAATATGACGATGTTGTTCGTTTATTAGAATACGGTTGGAAGAACAAATAATATGTTACATTTAATATTAGAGTAACTTACTGTCTGCTTGCTCTTAGAGTTGCAGGTAAGAATACAGTATTTGTTCATGAACCGCAATATAGTTGGATATGTGGGGCCCGATTGAGCAGGCTTAAAAACACTGCTTTTTGAGCGGTGCTTTTTATAGTATAACTTTTTTTTAAAGCCAATCAGTTTTTCGTTTGTATGCAGTAATTAAAGGTGCTTTAAAATGTGTTTTTTTAAACCTACTTTGGATAAACCTTTTTTTTTTCCTGGCTTCTGATTTTTCAAAAAAGTCCAGCTAAACACTTTCTTTTTTTGCCCCACTGAAGTGCTTCTCTTGTAAAATAAGCCAATCCAAACGGGCTCGTAGTTAACTATTTGTTGTCTCTCCAGGAGTTGCTGCATTCAAGGAAGTCGCTAGGCTTGCTACGCATTCTATATTAGCTGCTTGTGGTTTGGAGCATCCAAAGCCGAGTTACTGTTCCATCCCAGGTTTTAAATGCTCCCATCCCAGTGAAGTTCAGAACTCGAGTTTAATGCGTAATTCATGCAGAGAATGTTTTTATGTATTTGTGAAGGACATGATCAACACTGTTCTATTGCATAGGAAAAGTACAGATAGAAAAACATGATTGTTTTATTGGACTCTGTAATTATCGGTGATTCTTCAGGTGCTATATATTGTCTCCATCCTAATGGTATTCGTCATGGTGACTCTTTTAAGTTTTAAGGTTGCAAGTCCTATGAAATACAGTGTTGTTTTATACAGTATATGTCTTGTATTTATCAAAGGCGTACCTTTTATTCGTTTGTTATTTCTTGTCTTGAATGTCCAATAACTATGATTCTTTGAATCAATGCTACTTTTCTTCTTGGAGTGCCCGTGGAAATTAGGGAAGCGAAGAAGCCTAGCCGAACTTCAACCTTTTGTTTTTTTAAGGCTCGAACTTGAATCAAATAAATCGAGCTTGACAAGCCACGGAAAGAGGGGGCTTGAGCTCGGTTTGAGTCTTGTTCAACTTGGGGTTGTTTAGCTTGAATTCATGAATGAATTTTAGGGTCTACCCCGAACTAGAACTTGGGTTCAAAAATTTTCAATTATTTTTGTTGTTTGAATTGCAGATTCAGAACTTGAATTGGAAAATCAATGTGTTGTAATAATTATATATATAGTTGTGTAAACCATAAATATAAAACCAAAATATACAAAAAGTGAAAGTTTCATGAGCCCACAAACAAGAATTATACTTGGCTCGATTTCGGTCCAAAATTTATACAAACTTGGCTTGAGCTCTTCGAACTCAAGCTCAAACCTTTTTAAACGGGCTCGTCAAGTTTGCAAGCAGGTTTGTCCATTTGCTTGCATCCCTAGTTGAAGCTCACTTCTTGCCGAAGTGGCCCAATCACCAAAAACCCACCCGTCCCAAAATGAAAGAAAAAGCTGGAAACATGTGTGCTATATTTGTAAGGAATTTGAGAATGCCGGTTTTTATCCTATGGTTGTTTTAAAATGAAAATGTAACCAGAAATCATTACTTGATTATCATTTTGAATAATTAAATAAGACCCTCTAAGGAAAATTGGAAAACACACATATATATATATATATATATATATAATTTTTAAAAAAAGTCAGATCAATCCATCATAAAACCAATTAGGTGGACGATCATCTAAATTAGTGTGTGTGAACTCAAAAGAATTTATGCTAAAATCTTTTCATGTGATTAAGATCTTGTTAGGTTTTGTATTTATTATTCAATTATTCTGAGCTGTCATCATACAATGAAGAATTGATAAATTATTCCTCATGTGCCCAATTAATACTTCTTTGCTGGCCATGTTGTTTTAAAGAAAATCTATATTACAAAAGAAGGTCTCATTTTTTCAAACAGAATTTATTTCTTAAAATATTTAATTTTTCCCAAATAGAATATGGATGTGACATCTCAATTCCCATTTCAAATCCGACCCGTATCCAGCCCGGTTGTAACGTTTTTAGTAAGAAGTGGGACAGCCCAATAAGTAAAATAAATCAGAGTCCAAAGCCCACAGTAAAGCGCGCATGGGGAGAGAGCTGCTATACACACGTCGAAGAGGTGTGGGGCCACGTGACTCCCCCAAGCACCAGCCAAAGCGCACGTGACCATTCCATGCACGTCATACTCAGGAAAGGCGAAAAAAAAAAAATTCAATCAATAGGAAAAATATAAAAAGATAATAATAACAATAATAATAATAATAATAATCATAAAAATGGATGCCAATGAAAAGCACCCATGAACGACAGGTCACTTCCGACGGGAGTGCACATGCCCTCACTACTACCCCCCCCCCCCCCTCACTTTTTTCTTCCTTTTTTTCTTTTCTCTGGTGGGGTGGGGTGGTAGCGTAGGAGGATAATATATATATATATATATATATGTATTTGTATGTGTATGTATGTGACTGAGGCCAGGGGTGCATATCACCAACTACGGGGTTGTTGATAATACATATTTTAAATAATTTTATTATGAAAAAATTACTGAGGTGTCCCTGACTTAGCGGTAAGGGGAGAAGGTCACGAGGTTGAGTCCCAATAATATGGGTATTACTTTATCGAATATCAGTATATAGTCTGTTATATAATTTTTTTTTTTGTATTTGATAATTATTCGTATAGAATAATTTTAAATTCCGTGAGTGCTCATATACCCCTGAGTTATATGTGACTTCACTACTGTATCTGCACACAAAATATATTTTAAAATTACGCCATATTTTATATATTAATATATTTCTTAAATAAATTAAACTGTGATCTAATTTGGACTACTTAAGAGCCCACATACATACATACATATACATACATATATAATTGAGTACACATAAAAATTTTCAATATCATTTATGTGCTTCCTTTTGCAAAAATGTTCAGTTGGTTATCTTAATTAATGAATCCTATTGTTTAAAAATACTCATGCACCTTTTATATAGAACAATTAATTGGATTTGTATTAGCACATGAAAAAAAAAAGAAGTAAAATTACCTAGTCAGTAGCAGCCAAAAACAATCATAGAGTAAAATTAACTAGTCAATAGCAGCAAAAAGACTTCCATTATTTTGGTTCCTACGTGAGTTACTAAACTCCACAATAAATATACACTCATTTCATCTCCATCTCCATTTAAATGTATCTCATTTATGGATGTGGAATATCTGATGAGGGTCGAGGCCAAAAATATATTTTTAATATTTTTACACTTTTATTCTAAAATTAATAATTTTGAATTAGTAGATTCTTAGTTATATGGAATGAGACGTTTTTCTTAATGTTTCAAAAATATCCATTTAAGGGCAAAAAGTATATTGCATTCTGAAAATTTCAAATATTAGAATAATAATGCCCGAATTATTCGTCGCATATGGAGACTTAATCTGTGAGGTATGTGTCCCTCAAACATGAATTAAGAGTCATCGTTCTTATGAAAAGGTGCCTTATAGACTAGGGATGGTAATGGGTCCGGATTGGACCCGAACCCGGACCTGCCCCTAATGGGGTGGGTTTGAAGGCTCCTAATCGGGTCTGGGGCGGGTCCTGAGTCTTCACTTTAAAATTCGGACCCGCCCCGATTAATAATTTATATATTTTTTATTTATTATTTTATGTAAATTTATATAATATAAACCTATTTTCATACATAAAAGTATATATTATATAAATAGTTATTTGAAAAAATAAATATGATACTCTTGTATATTAAAATAATTACATAACATTAATAATTAAGTTATGATTTCAAAATATATGGAAATAAATATGCGATAACGATATTTAATTTTTTAAAAATTAAAATATGTTCATAAAAATTTATAAATAATTAGTGCTTTAGTAATACTATTATTTTTTTCATGTTTATAAAATTGTAAAAATATCAATTTTCTTAAAAAAAAAAATTTATAATTATTTTAAAAATTAAAATTGGGTATGGCGGGTCCAACCCGAACCCAGCAGGTCCGGGCCAGGGTCCAAAAAATCCCCGGCGGGGCGAGTCCCGGGTTTGGCCAAACCCGTCCCGTTGCCATCCCTATTATAGACGGGAGAAGGGATGGAGTTAATAGTTGATCAGAATTTCTTACTGGGTGCAATATGACATCATTATAATTTCTCAATCAAGAAATTTGAAGAAGGGGACATGACCATTGTTTCTACAAATAGCGGCATACAGTGATGTACAAATCTATTGCTAGGCATAAAAGACTCAATTTTTTGAGGTATTATCTCTTCGAACACGTATTAATAATGAATTTTGTTTTATAAATTGGTACTTTGAAAAGTTGAATGAATACTGAAAGTGATAACCTAATTAAGACTCTGGATCCCAATTTGATGCGAGACGAAATATGGTGCTATCAAACAATCAATAATTAATGTAATTTTAAGAAATAAATGATTTAATTTTGTAGGTATATTGTATAATTATTCCACACAAAAAAGAAATGAATAAGGATAAAAATCTAATATTAGTTTGTGAGCATTTAGAAGCAAGAGCCGAAAGCGGGCCCATTGTTTTTTGTTTTTCAATGTTGACCACCACGTGACAACGTCACGAGAATGAGAGCGACGCACCGCCTGTAGCCTTTGAGTCACGTGCTCTCTCACCACATAGGACATAGCCGCTATCAACTATTTCTCCTACCACATCTTGTGTATGTATATTACATTTTTTGGCCATGCTCTTTATCATCGCCTCTCTATTCGGTTCTTCAGCCATATAGATATATATATATATATTTCATCTTACAAACGTGAATTGTGTAATGCTAAAATTCAGACTACAATATGTGTTGTGTGTGTACGTATTAAAAAAAATATATATACAAATCCTAAACTATTTTACTACCACTATGATCATTTGATGGTTGTGATTTTAATTTTAAGGGAAAATTTCACGTACCTTCTATGAGTTTATGTAAAATTACGGATAACCCTCTTATTTTTAAAATCATAAATACCTCTTAAGTTATGTATAAGTTATACAAAATTCATCATACATCATGGCGTAAGGTAATTGTGATTTGTAAATTGTATTTCTTGTGTTTTCGATGTCGTTTTGAAATGAAATTCGCATGTTTTTGACAAATTTAAAATATAGAAGTTATATCTGAAGTTAATTTAAAAAGACAAAAAAACCTTTTTGAAATAATTTAAAAGTTAATTTAAAAGTTATATCTGAAATTATATGGTGATGCTTAACAATGGTTGTTGTAGTATAAAATGAAATTATTTTGAGAAAATTGGCGTAATTGCAAAATCGATTGAGAGGTTTTGTCGGGCTTGACAAATCACATCTCTTGGTAAATAAGGTGACTACTATGATGTGAAAAAATTATTGACAATTTCAGAAGTTATTGTTAAGCAAGTGTTTTTTTGTAAAACGACGAGACAAAGTTCATGAGGTATTGGTAATTTTTGAAATAAGAGAGGATTATCCGTAATTTTATTTAAATTTATGGGAGTGGGTGCAATTATCTCTAGCTTGAATCCCTTTTTAATGAGAAGAAATTAATTGAAATATATATATACACTCTTTTTTTTGTTTTTGGAGTAATATAGATATATATATATATATATATATATTGTTTGTTATGACACCTCGAACTAAAACCTTTAAAACAACAGTAAGTTCGTTCTCAAAATTTAACTATTTAAAACAGAAGGACGATGCTATTTAGTTATTTGTGGATATATGCGCAGTAATAGGTCACTGAAACTAATCATGCTCAAATGTTAACAATAGTTTTGATTTAACTTTAGGTCAAAATCGATTCTTGATTTGATTTGTAAAATAGCGTCGAGTCAACTCGTATTGCTTAATTTTCTTAATTTTATTAGTAAATATATGTGTACTGTATATATGTATATTATAATATTAATTTCAATGATTAGTTTATTTGTATGGTGCAAAAAATAATAATGGCAGTTTATTCGAAATAGAATTCTAATCCTCTACACCCCCTCCATCGCCGTTTTATTTCGAATGCGATAATTACATTCCGAACAATTATATTAATAAAATAATATTTTAAATTAAATATAATGCTTATATCATTTATAATATTAAAAGAAATTCCAAGTTCACGAGTCGCCTTCACCTGTTATTAGAATAAATAAGATTAGATTGAAATTGACATTTTATCTGAAAATTGATAACCCATCAAAGGGGGTTGGTTAAATTTGTTGTACGTCAGTATTGCAAATGTGATAATTGATTTCTTTTTCCTCCAAAAAAATAATAATAATAAATAAAAGGTGTTTAAGGAAATAAGATCTATATCCAGTTTCAAAGGTTAAGATGAAAAAAATTAGGATCTCACTTAAAAGAGCGAGATATTTGTTTTTTTTTTTTTGATTTTTCGTAGGGTGTCACGGGCCTTTGGCTCAGACTAATCCCCACCGCAGCACTGTCGGGCCCAATTGGGGGCGCTGCTCCCACCAAGGTATTGCTGCGTTCCCTGGGTCTCGAACCCGAGACCTCAGGTTAAGCCAGGAGAGTCTCCTTCCAACTCACTTGCACTTTGTTGGTAGATATTTGTTTTTCAACATAAAAAATTCTCTCAACATTTTAGCAACACATTGTATGATCCTTAAAAAAAAAAGGAAATTACTTCTACATCCTTTTATGTATGGTGCAAAATTCAAATTAGGACTTCTTATTTTAAAAATCACATTAATTTTCTTGCAATCACAATATTCAACCCAACCATCAAGAGATGTGCCTCGTCGAAATTGACCAAATTCTTCAATTAGTTTTGTTATTCTATCAATTTTTATGAAATAATTTCACTTGTCCCACCATGGCCACCACGTATATCACAATCTATAATTTGATACCATCATTATTTTTATTTTTATTTTTTATTGAAATTGAGTTCATATATAACTTTTACATCTTGAACTTGTCAAGATCATGCAAATCTCGTATCAAAATCTCACCCAACACAATAGAAATATGATTCACAATCATATCCCGCCTTGATGAGAAATAAATTTTATTAAGCTAACACAAACATCACAGGGTATTTGTAATTTTTAAACAAAAAAGACTAATTTGCAATTATAACATACCTCAATAGGTGTCGACATAATTTGCTCAAGAAAAAATCAATTTCTTTTTTTTTTTCAGGAATTTCGATAATTTCATTTATTTTTTATATTTTTGAGAGAAAACAAAATGCAAATAATTACAAAAGAAAAGACAAAACATTTATGTTGCTTGTGTGTGTATATATATATATATATAGTGAAAATTTAAAATCTAAGGTTTTAATTTTGAGATGTGTTGCTAGAAAGGCCTAACCGTGGAGGCTAGGTAGCCATTGCCCGAAACAGGTATTAGGACCAACAATATGGCGAGGAACGGAATCTATGTTTGCCAATAGAAATATAAATTCCATAGAATAATAGACCTATTCAACTTGTTTCTACAATTTCATGTTATGTTATAACAAATTCAATTTTTTTTTCAGAAGACATCTTCAGTCATTTTGGAGATTTTTTTTTTCTTTGTTTTATTTTTTGGTACAAGGAATGGGGGTTCAGGCGTGAGGACTTGAGCTTTACCCTATTGAAATTTTGAGTTTGAACCATCGTTTCCTTTTCATTTTTTCTTTGAATGATGTGTGCGCATTTCTTTTTTCAATTAACATTTATAGAGCGTATCAAATGGATTGTATCAAAAAGAAAACATAAGAGCCTCATGTATTGAATGAATTTAGGTTTAATCGATATACCACAATCTCACACACACTAGAAAAGAGATGATGCACATTCTTTTTTGTAGAGAGCAGTAAAATAAATTTTATTCAATAATATTCATACTGCAAATTGAATATGATTTTCATGCCATCTATAATGGTATCTAGCACACAAAATTATTCTCTTAAATTGCCTGAAAATTTTTGGACTGAGGAAAAGGAGGAAACCCCATGATCAAAGAGGTTATGAATTGGGTTCAATTGAATTGCCTTTATTATTATTATTATTATTGTTGTTGTTGTTGGCGTTGTCGTCGTCGTCGTTAAATCAAGAGAAACGAATGACCACGAAATAAAATAATTTTCATTTATTAGAAATATAGGAAATATTTTATGAAGATAACAACTTATGGACATGGGAGAAAATCTTGCCTTAAGATTAAAGGCGAAGAAATAACAAATTGAAAGTAACATTTTTGTAAATATCTTGGCAGGAGAATTTCACTTGTATATTTATGTCAATGGTGGTGTTTGCAAATACTTTTGTTTTTACAGTAATGCAAGTTATAGAAAAAGTCAATGAAATAATAAGTAACAAATATGAAAAGTGTTTGAAAATAAAAGTAAAAAGTAATATTTTTAATGTCGAAAAAACTTCAAGATATTTACAAAAATATCAAAAAACACTTCTAAGCACCTTTGGAGGTGCTTAATGGCTTCTGCTTTTTGAGAGTTTGACTTTAACAAAAGCTCAAATCCCAAACACTATTAAATTTATAATTTTAATTAAACTAAAAGCACTAAAAGCGTTAACTCAAGCTATCCTAATCACCCAAAGTATATTTAGAAAATAAATTAAGAAACTTACAATTATATCAATAATGAAAGTTTTCACATAAGAGGAAATGAGAGACTAGATTTTATGAAACATATTATAAGAAAATCTAGTGATTCGTTACTTAGATAAAGAGTAAGTATGATATTGCAAAATACTTATTTTTTAAATTGTTTGGTCTTTTTAAAACATCATATTATTGTAAACAAAACATCAATCACAATCTTTCAAATTAAACTATATATAAGTGGTTGTTATTCACAACAAAAACTTCTTATGTATATAAATCGGGCATTTGGATCTCACATATTCATCTGATGATTCAAATTCGATCACGTATTATATATTATGTTTTTAACACGTGACGGAGTCCATGAAAATGATTTCTCATTCACAACCTAGGGTTTTCTATTTAAACGAGTTTTGTATATAGAAATAGAGTTAGGGGGTGAAAAGACAGTAAGTCTTTGAAAATTCATACTTTTAAAATAATAAAATAATAAAATAATATTTTATATTTTATGAAAATTTCATAAATAAAAACTTCCGATCCCATTCCTACTAAATAATAGATAAAATATTTAGCACATAGTCCATCTAAAAATATATGCTTATATTATAACCATAAAATAACATGTCTTATATTCAAACGGGAAAAAAAATGAAAAATAATGTAGAAAACCGCATTTAACGGCGGTTGACGGCGTCAAAGAGAGACTGGATAGAAGCAACATAGATAAAAGGATGGCCCCCACCGCACGCGAGCCGGCAACCAGTGTGGCAGGGGATGGGCGCACGTGACCTGTTGCCTCTCTCTCTCCTCACGTGTGTGGCGTATTTTTACCCCTACTCAATTTCAGTATTAAACGCCCTCAAAGGCATGACGAATTTGTAGTTACGATTTGGCCCTCCATCCATAATATTTCACCCTTCAATAAAATAAAAAAATCCCAATTTTTTCTTATTTTAAAATTTTCAATATTTTGTAATTTTAAAAGTTTGAAATTCTTTGAAAGATAAGTAAATTGTATTATTTTCCCCAATTTTGCGAATTTTATTTTGCCAACATAATATTTCACTCGTTCCATATTATTAATATTTTGAAAGGGAAAATTACACTTATACTCCCTGAAGTTTGGTCAAATTACAGATAACCACACTTAGGCATGATCAAAAATTACACATACCTTCCTTAAGATTTGGGTTTCGCAAACATCCAAATAAAAAGATAATAAAATAACTTTGTTATCCTTGTTGGAATGTTAAGAAAAAATAAGAAAAAAATCACATAATTCAGGTTAAATATAAAATGACAAGTTTATCAATTTTTTTGATGGCAATTATTAATTCCAATAAGAGTATTATTATCTAAAAAAAGTTTAAATTTTTGAAAAATAATAAAATTGGAGTTTCAATATAATTTTTTACTTACACAAGCAAATCATGGTGTATTAGTGACTGGAATGCCTACCTATTAGCCAAACCCAAACCTCAAAGGAGGTACGTATAATTTTTCATATTTAAGGGTGTTTAATTATAATTTGACCGAATTTCGGAGGTCTAAGTGTAATTTTTCCTATTTTGAAATTATGTTGATAAGTATATTTTATTTAATTTGAAATTATTATTTTTGTTTTGTAAATTACCCCCTAAGTATAATTAATAACCTACCACAATTGATTCTCAACAACCTCTTTAAAAATAATAATAAAAAAATATATAGGATTTGATGCTTTCAACTCTCCTCATGACAAATTAAAATGGGCTTATTTTGTATCTTAAATAGTATAAGCTCAACATCTTAAAGAGTTGAAATTCATTTAAATTCTTGCTACAAGTCTTGTCATGTCAATTTTAAAAGTGGAGGGACGTGTGCTAACGTGAGCAAAAAGGGCCAAACGCTAATACTACCCCACCACTCTTCACGTGCCTTATTCTTTTTCTTTAACCTTCGCCGCAACAATTTACTTCAATTCTCACCAAGGACACCAATGACATTTCACCTTAACTTTTTCTTGTTCACTTAAAAAATTCATAATTACATCGTTACGTTTAATTAATCATTCAATATATCCCTAAATAGTCACCAACGATAACAAATAATATATTTTGTCAGGTCAAATGCTTACCGTTATATCAAAATATATTATTGATGACACACACACAATTTTATTATCGTATACATTTGGCATATGAAAATATCGCTTAAAGTAATGATTAATATCATGTGATTGTGGTTTTCATAAGCGCCATGAATTAGACATTTAGTTGTTGGCCAATTACATTCTCCGAATTAAAGGATAGTGTTGATATAATACCAACAGTTACCCTCTTCCCCCCCCCCCCCCCCCCCCCCACACCCCCAAACACCAATGTGGGATATTCAAATTCATGATTTTCGCTTTGATACCAATTTTTATGATCGAACATTTACTGTTATGTCAAAAACTATAATTGACGGCAGAGATGCAATTTTATTTCATTATACATTTGATATCGCAAAATACTGTATGAGACAACAGTTGGCGTGAGTGGTTGTGCCCCCACAAGCACCATGGTCTGATAGTTTAGTTGTTGATCAATTACGTTCTTCTAAATTAAAAGATGATACTGATATAAAAATCAAACTTAAGAAACTAACACAAATAATCTACATATCAAACTTATTGGAACCCAAACTAAAAAATATGGAACTTAAATTTTTTTTTAAGTATCAACCCAACTACTAAGCCGAGATAGCATTTTATCTAATCTAAAATCGTGTGTCTTTATTAGGGACGACAGTCTCCCTCAAGAGCTCAGTACTCCTATGAGGAGAAGTGATAATCTACACTATTATATAAAAGAGAAGCACCCTTTAATAATTATTTTTTGTGTGTCAGTTTCATTTATTTATTTTCACTTTCTCTCTTCTCTCTCCTCTTACACATTCTTGTTGTTTCTCTCTCTCTCTCTCTCTATATATATATATATATATATATCATCTTTTATCTCTCAATGCTCTTAAATATCATTTTTTTAATTCTTTGTAATTATTTTCTTAATTTTTTATTTTAAATTATTTTATTTTTACTTATTACTAATTTTATAAATCTATTAATTTTTTTTGATAGTATAAATACTACCAAAAAAATTTAGCATGTCATCAAATTAAATTATTTTTTAATTATGCACACACATCGGGTGTGTTGATATTACTAGTTATATTATTAAACAAAATGATAAGTATAATTTAATATATTCATCAATGATCCATAATTGATTAACAAGTAATTATTACATTCTCAATTTTTTTTCTTTAAAAATACTAACAGACTCGCATAATTGAGACAAACAAAACAACGAAGGTAAGTGAGTAAGGGACTTAAACTCAACATTGTGCTTGTAGCATTTTGGGGGGACTGAGTTTAGATTATTAATGTACTGCTAATGAACCAATTAATTAAACTATTTACGTGAATACAATATTAAATTACTAAACTTATATTTTTTTTAAATAATTCCAAAATAATAAATAGCTTAACTAATTCGATGAAACTATTACAGAATGCCCAATATATATATATATATATATATATATAGAGAGAGAGAGAGAGAGAGAGTAACAATTAATAAAAAAGTATATTTATATATTTAAACTTGTATTCATGAATCAAGGTTGGAGTGATGGAGCACGAGAGATTGTATAACATTCCATTTATGGAGGGAGTTAAAAGTATAATTAGTTCCACCACCCCTTCATTGAAGTTAATAGAGTTACTATATTTTGACGTTTTGAAGGTTCTATAATAGAACTCTAACCAATAAATATACTTCTTAATTTGAATTCATTATGACTTTTTGCTAATAATTTTTCCAAATGATCTTCGTCTTGGGCCTTGTGTCGCGGTCTACACCCCTATAATAATGGTTTTCTATTATATAGTTTTCTTCCCGTTGTATTAGTATGGGTCGTTTGGATAGATAAAAAAAACAAAAATTTATCGAGTTGTACTCTTTGTAATAGAGATTTTTTTTTAGAAAAAAGAATTTATAAATCATGCTATTGTGCATTTGGATGCAGTGATTTGGAGGTGCTTTCAAATATACTTTTATTTAGAAGTTACTTTGTAAAAATATTTTTTAAAAAAAATACTTTTTGGCTTATTTTTGTCTTTTATTTTTTGAAAAAAAAAATCCAATTTAGCACTAAAATTTTTCATCCAAGTATTTTTTTTCCCAAAAAAAATGAATTATTGCGTTTCTAAAAAAAATCCATATATCTTACCCAATGTTGTACGTTACAACTTAGAATTAAATGTATTATGTTAGTTGAAAATTAATACTGAGCTTTTCATGTCCATAAAAATTAATAGTGATGTCATACGCATATTTTTCCCATAAAAATTGTCATTTCTTAAGATGGGACCCTAATCAAGTGATGGTCATGTTCAACCTTGGTGACTTTTTTTTGATGAGTAAAGTATACTCTAGGTAACAATAGTTTCTTGTATTGTCATCCTATTTGATTTTTATAAATTTGTTGCACCTATTATTGACAAATCAACTTTCATTTGGGGAATGTAAAAAGCTAATCATAATTTAGGTTTAATTACAAAAAATCTCATGAGATTAGGTCCGTTTTCATAATTTTTTTTTTACGATGAAAATTTAATAAGATCGTATTCTTTGAATCCTTGTATATTTGAGTGCAATAATTAAAAAGAAAAGAAAAAGGAGCAAGCGATAAAAACCTTTTCGTTTTTTTTAGAGCAATAAAAACTTGTATCAACTTATTATTTGTTAACAATATGTCATTATATTATATCAAACATAGTTAACTCGATCGAAATTGAAAAAAGAAAAAGTCAAAATTACTTAAATAATCAACATAATTTTATGGTGTAAAACATTAAAAGTCAACAACCTCAATGATTTATTCACCTTCGATTTTAGCTTGAATTTCCAACATCAAAATGGAGTTCCTGTAATATTAAGGTTGCATGTTCGAACTCCCATCAACATGATTATTCTATTTCTAGTTTATATTAGTTCGTATTTTCTCGTCTATTGTACATTGTGTAGTAGTTTTTTTTAGATTTATTTGATATATTTGGTGATATAATTAGTTTTAGGTTTTTTTTTGGTGATAAAATTAATTTTAATAAAGCGTCTTTAGTTGGAGTTTTGATGTAACTAAATCCGCAAAAAAAAAAAATGGCATTTATCCTATAGTTGAACCCATTTGTTCCAATTTCTTCATGTGAAATGACGATAACGCCCTCGAGCGCTTTAGATTAAAATATAGTGGGCTGTGCATATAATGGTGGGGGCCACCACATCACAGCATTAGTTGGCCACGTGATTTGGGAGGCGGGACGTGGTAGGCAGACAATTTTTTTTAATCACGTGACTTTCCCCGCCTTCCACGGAATGATCGCCACGTGTCCATCCTTTTTCCATAAAATAAGTAGCCCAAATATAAAAACATAACGATTTTTAAGTGGGAGGGTAATGCAATGTTCATGTTAATGTTAATGTTATTCTAATCCCCTCCTGAGAACATGGGCCATGGAAAAATTAATCATTGTTAACTGATCCCTAAGCTGATACCTAAGAGAATGTCCATGCTAGATGGGGGTGGGGGGTGGGGTAACTCTGCTTTTTTTATTAATTAATTTAATCATGCACATTAATTAATTTATTTATACTCTTTTTGCTAAGATTTTTTAATTATATCTTATGATTATTTAGTAGTTTAATAAAAGGCTGTGGAGTGACAAATTATTGATCAGGCTAGCTTGGATTTCTTTACACCACCCCCCCCCCCCCCTCTCTTGTACTGGCTCTCTGGTGAGAGTTTAAGAAATTATTGAGATTTTTCATTGGAAATACTCACGGCTAAATTAATGTGTTTTCCATCTTAATAAGACAAGGAATCATCAATATTCGTCGAACAATAACTCGAGGAGAATCTCCAAATTCTGACTATATCATAACCCTCAGCGATGTGTGTTCTAAGAATCCTCTCAAGCTAATTGATTATCCGGCAAAGCCCACGTTGATTATATATATTACTAAAATTTGAACATACTACGTGGACACCAAAAAAAAAAGAGAAAAGCTAATGAATACCTGTCATGCAACCATCAGGTATGGGCAGGGGATCCCCTTTGTAACGTTGTTTGGGTTGTCCTATGAATACCTATATTTACCAACTCAGTCCCAATTCTAAGAATTTGACTAAGATCTCAGCCACTATAAATACCATTGGGAAATTCTCCAAAAAGGTATCTCACACTTTTATATTGAAACTTTGCTCGATTCGCTGCAAAATTTTTTATATCTTCCTACACTTGCTGGCTTAAGCATTGGAGGATTTTCGCTGAAAACACTTTTGGCTAAACTCCCGTGTTTTCCATCATAATAGAACAAGGAACCATCAATATTCGTTGAACAATAACTAGAGGAGAATCTTCAAATTCCGACCACATCATAACCCTCAACGATGTGTGTTCTGAGAATCCTCTCTAGCTAATTGATTATCCGGCGAAACCCACATTGATTATATATATTACTAAATTTTAAAACATACTACATGGACACCGAAAAAAAAAGAAAGCTAATGACAAAATATTAAGCCACAATATAAAAATCTTCATCAATAAATATATATATCAAATGAATAACTTTTGTATTCTAATGACATATATTTAGTTATAACATTTTTTAAAATATATTTTAGAATAATTAATAGCTTAATTAATATTAATAAGAACTAATATATATCTTTAATTTGTCATTATGGACAATTATCATGACATGTACGATTATGATATATCGAGGATAAAGATGATCACAATTTATCACAAGATTTTTATTGTTATTACACATCTATCTGTAATTATTAATAAATAAAACTTAAATATGTTTGATGTGGCACAATATATTCCATTTGGTCAGACTCGTCATTCTTATTTATCTAGAAGCAACCTGTCACCCAAGTGAAATAGCTTAAGGTATGGACTTGACCGGAAAGAGCTCTCGAGAAGGAAACAAAGGTCCTCAAATCATATCCTTGAGGGACTTGGTCTCTCTCGGACAAACAAAGGGCACAAGTGACTTTGATTTTGGAATACCCTGGGGAGACAACCCCGACGGAATTTATCCCCGATGACCCCTAGATGTCCTCAGAAGCAATGTTCGAGGGGTTTCATAATTACTATGAAAGTTCTAAGGGACTCCTCGAGGGATACTGCGCAATGTACCCTCGAAAATGCCACCCGCGAGAGACTTGTGGGTGCCTAGAAGCACAAGCTACAAGTCCTTGAGGCACACAAGTTGGAAAGTAGTGTTTGAGGGCCTGTGGACCCTCTAACGATTATGTTTAGAACTGTTACTCACACCCTAAGAAGTGAAGATGTCCATACCCAATAACTACTGTTGATGTTGCTGTAGGGGTGGTCGTGTTAGTTCCAAATTTATTTGATACTTCGGCATTGCGAATATCTCTAGCATTAAATGCATCGGCTATATATTTAACACAAAGATCCCATCTCATTAGATACTAATTAAGTATGACCAACTAATTTTGAGCATGGACCCTAAACACAAAAAAGACAAGGACCGACATGCTCTGCTGTCCTTTCAATGACACTTGATCGACCAACCCCCCTCAAAAATATTTAATACGATCGTTACATATAAATACGCTCCCCAAATCAAAATGATAAGATATGCAAACTAAGTCTTTCACTACACACTATTATTCATCTTCTTTCCATTACAAAAATAGTTTATACATTGACTTGAGTATCAAAGAGCTTACACCAGAGTAAAATCAACTAATTTCACGTACATTTATTCCATTTGTGGAAGAGAACCACCAATAATCTCGAGCGAAACCCTGAATTCCTACCATTACCATTTCCAAACAACACCTATGCAAATTTTCATCACCATTAGACTAGTGAAAGTCCTTATCAATATACATTATTAGCAATGACTTTCATATACATTATTAGCAATAGTAGAACAAATTAGTTAATTTATTAGAAGCAAGATTCACTTTTTCAGGATTTACTCAATAAGTTAATTATTATATTAAAAATATATCAATACCAATTTAGTTATTATCACAATTAATCATATATGCACGATAAAATTGAAAACCTATTAACTAATATTCCCAGTCAACTCTAGTAATTGAAAAATGAAGACATTAGGTGGAAATGGAATGAGTGCCAAATTTTCAAGATCAAAACAGGGTAAGCAACCCATTCACATGTATACAACAAAGGAGAAATCGAAAACGAGTTTTTATTTGAAATACTTGGGTACAAGCAATTCCAATCTCTTATTACGTTTAACATGAATATACGTTGATCATATAACAAAAAATACAACAGTATCATTGTGCAATAAAAAATTCCCATTTAGGTACAGGAGCTTTTCCTTTAACACTAAATGAAAAAACAAACTCTTATACTTACTTTTGACCAATTCTGCAATAATTTTTATCCTCAAATCAATAAAGTTCTTATTTTAAAGAATTAGGACCCTCCGGCCTCCACAACAACCACTGTACAAGCAAGGGTCATGTTTGTGCGTGTGTGTGTGTGTATACATATATATATATATATATATAGAGAGAGAGAGAGAGAGAGAGAGAGAGATGTATGCATTTGTGTGAGTGTGTAGAGTGGCATCAGCCATGTTCTAGCAACCTTCGATTCTAAGAGAGTGATGTTTATTAATGCCAGCCTGTTTGGAGCTAAACTTGCACATATCATTGTAGAGTTGTTAATTTGAAAAGCTTAGCTTGATTGTCGGAGACAAACAACCCATTTCTCAAGCATGCCTTTTTTTAAATTAAAAAGAAAAATAAAACAACTTTAATTACGATTCATTTATAATTGGCTAATCACAAGATTCGACAGCCATAAATTACCACTCCTTCACAATATTATATATCTCTAATGGTTCACAACAAAGACACTTCATAATGCTTTCTTGGTTCTTTACTTAATTCCCTTTTCTTTGTGTTCTCTTTATTTATTTATTTATTTAATTATTTTTAATGTTTGTCTTTTCCCTTTAATTTCAATATATTTCGATACACTCTAAATGCAACATGATAGATACCATATTTTTATCTTACATTGGATGAAGTTAAGAGACTTGTTTAACTTATAAGCTAGCTAGGCTCCCCCTTCTTAGTTTGTGAGACGTCTTTTTTTTATCAAATAATAAAATTATACCATTTTTAAAAATGAAATAATACCTCACAAAGTTAGGTCTGCGCGTATAATTAATGACGAATTTGAACGGCATCACAACCATAGATACGAATGGGACTAGTAAAATGTTATCTAATATTTCTTGGAATATGAAAACACTACGTAACAAGATATATGTATATTTGGATATTGGATAGTTGTAATATATATGTATCGGTATTACATTATTTTTAATTTTAAATTAGTTAAAATTGTCACGTAACGTAATTGAGTCTTTTAATTTTTTTTAAAGTAGTAAATTGATTTGTTTTGTCATTAATAAGTAGCCTATTGAGTCGAAAATTATTATAAGCACTTTTTCTTTGTGTTTTGTTTTTTCTAGTTTCTTGTGCATTTTTCCAACTTGGATAATGTCTTCATCTTCTTCTTAAAATATGGGGATAATTACATCTACTACCCCTCGGAAGATTGAAAACTACAATTGGTCCCCTAAAAATTTTCAATATTACAACCACATTCCCTAAGGAATTTGAAAATTACCAAAACCCCCCTCGTCAGCCGGTTCCCGGTCATTTTTTAAAAAAGTTCCGGTTTTACCCCTGCTTTATTAATTATTAAAATTAAATTAAAAAAACCTAAAAAAATGTTAAGGAATAATTACATATACTACCCCTCAAAAGATTGAAAACTACAATCGGTCCCCCAAAAATTTTCAATATTAAAACCACATTCCCTAAGGAATTTGAAAATTACCAAAACCCCCCCTCGTCAGCCAGGGGTTTAATTTGATATCTCACTTTCCTAAAGTAGATAAAATTTGTGCTAGCAAATACACGGCAAGTAAAATAAGATTCCATAACAAAAAAAAAAGTAAAATAATTAAGATTCAAAGCTATAAGTTTATAAACAATGCCGCCATGCTCAATTTCACCACGTGCAAAGTTTGTTGGAATTGAGCTTCTTGGTGCAATGTTTGTGGGCATTGAACTTGTTGCTTATTGCTCAAATTGCCTATTTCGACCTTCCATGTCTTCATTCTCTTCTTCGATTGAGTAAGGAAGGCACCAATGTGAGAACCCGTGTATTGAGCACCAATAAAACAATTGCTGGCATTTCTCGTCGTCTCTGCAATCTTGATAGTTGTTTTTCTACCACAATTTGATTGCTTGCAATTTTCTTTCCTATACTTTAAACCCAAAACACTAGAGGAACCACTAGAAGAAGCCATTTTACATATGTAGTAAAGATATGATGAAAAAATACAATTTAGCAACACATATATATAGAGAGAGAGAGAGAAGTGAGTAACAATCAAAATGAAGAAAGAACAACAACTATTTTCAAATGCCAATGGCTAGTCTTTCTAAGTCCAGAAAATTTGAACCAAAAATTACAATTATCCCCCTTATTAAAATCAATATTACAAAAAACACCCTATATATATAATTTAATTACAAAGGGTAAATTTGGATTTTCATTCATATTTTGGCTGACGTCATCCAAAAATGACCGGGAACCGGCTGATGAGGGGGGTTTTGGTAATTTTCAAATTCCTTAGGGAATGTGGTTGTAATATTGAAAATTTTTGGGGGACCAATTGTAGTTTCCAATCTTTCGAGGAATAGTAGATGTAATTATCCCTAAAATATGTATATGTATACATTTCTATATATATACATATATATATATATATATAGAGAGAGAGAGAGAGAGAGAGAGAGAGACAGAGAGAGACAGAGAGAGCGGGTGGGAGGGGGGGGGGGGGGTGGAGCACGTGGGCGAGGGAGGCCCCGCGTTTCCCGGTGCAGCAGAAAGGTGAAGGCTGAGTTACAGAGAAAAGGGCTGCAGCACGTGACCTTTCTTCCTTTACTACCAACATACCTACATATTCTGCCCCTCTCTCTCTCTAACTAATTCATTGCTATTTCTTTCTACTTATTCCAAAATAAAACTAAATAAACATAAAAAAAAATGCGACCTCCTTATTTTTAAAATTCACAGTCACATTTCTTTCAATATCCTAACACAAAGTATCAATTTTTTTTGAGTTTTAATCTATGTAAAATATTATATCCACATTTATTCATCAAAATATCAAATTAAGTTAACTAATAGTGAAAGTTTTCATTATGGTAATGTGTGGCATTTCATGTTGCATCTAATATATTAATATATTATGTAGTTGGACCAAAAAATGTGTATTTAAGTGGATATCCATTATATATATTTTAAATTTGTAACGAAATCTCTCTGTCATAAATTTTCATTAGTGGGGGATGCTTTTTTATAGCGTATATCAGCTAGGTAGATAGAAATATATGCGAAATTTATGTTGTGCCATGAGATGAATTTATTAAACCTTTCACACTTTATTCACATTATTTATTTTGGTTAATAATTAACAACAAAATTGATTCTTGTAATTACATATATATATATACATATTTTTTTTGTTTCTACTATGAAACGATGCTACATCTCCTCCTACATTCATTAATACACGCCATATATATATCATAATTTTTTTTTTTTCGTTATCTCAACCATTCACTAATATATGTATCGTATATTGATCTAAGAGAAAATGCAGCAGCGTATTGTACCAAAAAATCTGAATTGCTCTTATATACGTTAGCCACCGACAAAAGAGGGAAATTTAAAAGAAAAAATTGAAGTGGGTGAGGATAAAAGAGGATAATTTATGAATTGGGATCTGTGCACTAATCATGGTTTTTGGGCATTAATGATAATAATAATGTCTAAATGTTTCATAAGGTCAACGGGTTAACTGTAGTTAAGTCAGCTTATTTGTGGTAGCAAGCAGCAGCAGTGCTGGTAGTTGTTTCTGTTCTCTCTCTCTCCCTCACTCTCCCTTTCTCTCTCATCTCTCTATTTCTCTCTCTCTCGAGTGAGTCACGTGAGGTGCCCCATTTTACAGTGGCGGGGCAGTTTTTAGCCGCGACTTACGAGGTGACTCTGATGTTGTCCGGGCACCACCCCCCATTTGCACGTGCACACAACAACATGTTATATTCGGTCCCATCAAGACCTGTCTATATATCTATCAAAAAAAAAAAAAAATCACTATATGTTTTTTATTAAAAACAATCATAAAATTAATTGTCATTTTGAAAATTTAAGTCTTCATTTTTCCATTTAAATTTGAATAATTGGATTTATGTTGATTGTGATTTAGATATCTCTAGATTCAATAACTTTTGTTTCATAATTTATAAAAATTGGAATTAAACAAATATTAAGAAAATCAATATTTAAAATATTCATTGAGTTGTTAATTCAAATTCTCATGAATGTGAGTATTGTTGTAGTCCTATATTAGTTTATTTTTACTTTTTAATGTATAGAGTTCGTTTGTATATATATTTTTAATAATGAAGATTGTAGCTGTAATAGTTAGTTCTCAAGTCAACATGAATATTGATGTAATTCTGTGATATTTGATATTTTAATGATTATAAATTATAATACTTTGCTAAAAAAAATTAGCAGTATGGATTTGTCGATCACCAATTTCACTATTTCATCTGAATTAAAAACGTTGTTGTAAATTTATAAGAAGTCTTAATAAATTTTAAAATCTTATCCTTATAAGCATTTGTTTCAACTTAGTGCTCATATTTAAATTTTTAATATGCATAAAATAATAAAATTTATTTAAATTTAATATAATAATATTTTGAGATTATAATAAAATAATATATTTTTAAAAAAAAGAAAATAAAGCGAATAACATTGAAGATAAATACAATGAAAATAATATAGGATTTTCTTTTTCTTTTTTTTTTAACGCACACATATCATTCTATATATGCACATAGTTAGAATTCGAATTGTGAAAATAAGTTCTCATGTTTAGAGAAATTTTAAATAAAAAAATGGCTTCAATTAAGTAGCTATCAAAAAGAGTAAAACAAAATTTCAAAGAATCAACATTGATGAGCTATTTTTTAATGTTGTTCTCGTTTCTATAGATCTCATTGCAACTAATTATAAATATATATATATATATATACACACACACACATACATTTATGTACAACATTGTTTTTACCATAGGTCATTTTCTAATAATAATTAAAAAAAAACACCAATTGCATATTAATTTGAAATTTTTCTAAAAAAGTGCAATTTTATATTAATGGCAGCATTAATTGGGCTCGGATTCCCACAAGATTTAGCTTTAGTAAATAATGGTATTAATCGGGATCACCAAAAATCCAATAAAAAATTTGTGCCTAAATAAAATATATTAAATTAATAATCATTTCCAATCTGCCCGTACATACATGAAACGCCGTTTACACTTTCGCAACGCCGTTAAGAAACGCCGTTTCCCCCTTAACGGAAACAAACGAACCACAAAATGAACTTGCAACCATGGTTATTCGGAAAAACGAAAACGAAGAACAAAAAAACTCTCTCTTCCCCCCACCCCCACCCCCCATTGTATGTATATCTGTATCTATATCTATTTATAATAAAAAGAAGAGTATTTCTCCATTTCCAAAAGAAAAAAAGAGAGAGAGAGAGAGAGAGAGAGAAGTTTTACAGAGAGAATTTAGTGAGAGAAACGAAGGACTCTCTTCATCATCATCTTCATCTCTGTCTTCTCCAACCTCAAAACCTGTATATTTCTTTCCCTTAATTATTGTTAATTTTTCTGAGTGGCCCTCTGTTGGAAATTGTGTTGATTCAAGGCTGGGCCTACCATCAATCCCGCGAAAGCCCACTGTTTGGATCACTTCTATCTCACGCTTTGTTTTGTGTTTCTGTGTGTGGATTTCTGAAGAATCTAAAGCTCAATTATGCATTATTCATCCTAATTTCAATACAGTGTATGCTTTAATAAATTCTTATCTCCATAATTTTCCATATCTGGATCTTAATTCCTTCTCGGATAATTTTCCTAATTTCATCGTTTTTTTCGCCTACTGTTCGGTGTTGAATTGTGCATAATTCAGTTGAATTTCGACCTGCAGATTCGAAGAATTAGAAGCTCCGGTAATGGAAGTAACAAAGGCAGTGGAGCTGTTTGCCTGAGTCGAAATTCGCCATTATTCATGAACTGAATTTTCGTTTGGAATTATATATTCACAACGAATTAATTAAATCTTCGCCGGAGGAGAAGAAGAAGAAGAAGAAGAAGAAATCGTCGCTACTGCGCCTCCGATCTTGAGGTTGGAGGCGGATCTGGTTTTGACTAACAAATTATCGTCGCGAAAAATCTGTAGATTGGGGAAGATATATACATGGAATTGCCTCAATCCAGGCCTATTGGAACAGAAGGTAAGTAAATCTATTTAGCCGTAATCGTCCTTTTTTGAAGTCTTCGTGTAATGGATTTGTTTATTTGCTTCGATAATTTTGTGACAACAGGTAGAAAGGCAACCCATGATTTTCTCTCACTCTACTCATCACCAACTGCCCATGCCCAGCAAGATCCAACGCCTCCGCAAGGTAATTATTTCCTCCATCTCCCATTCATGATGCACTAAATTAAGCTCTTTTCATGCCAGATTTTTTTTTTTTGTTAATATTTCTGGTGTGTGCATGGATATTGTGTGTTTTGTTATTTTCATGTTCAATTTCCAACTGGTTTTTGAAGATATATGATATTGGTTGCTTCAAAATTAACATGATTTTGATGGGATTATTATGAGTTTTACTCCTCAAAATTCAAACTTCAATTTCCTTTTTTTTTTCTTCTTCAAAGAATTTTGCTTCCTTTTCACTAATTTAGACCCTAGATATGTTGAATCTACTTCAAATAAATAAAATTTTTCAATATGTACTCGTACAAATATTCGATCGAAACACCAGATACATATCTATTAATCGATTTCGTAATCTGGTGTTCGAATTATAACGAACCAGATTGAATCGCCTCGAAATCAAATGAAGCATGTAATTTTTGATAGAAATGAAAATTTAAACAAAAAAATTAAGAAAAAGAAAACTTTATGGATTGGGAGATAAAATGTTTGCGGGATTTGTGATGGTGGTGGGGTTTTGGTAATTTTAACATGATTGCGGGTGGGGAATAGGAAATATCCGAGGGAAGGGCAACCCACGAGTGGCGCAGTTATTGTGCCCGTGACCCCATCGGCATCGGCGTATGTTAGATCTGTTGTGGCCGAGTGGGCCAACGCTGACATAGCCAAATCCCAAAAGGAGGGATTAGAACCAGCACCCGAGGGCATTTTTGTCATTTCTACCATGAGCTAATTAATTATTTCGGGTAAAATTTTTAGTTATTGTGTAAATAAAAAGAGCGAACACACAGTGCTTAGATGTAAAAGACCATTAATTTAAGGTTTTCCTTTTCCTTTTCCTTTTTTTGTTTATTATTGTTCTTCACGTGTAGAAAAATAAAAAATTGTAGAAAAGGGTAGTTAAATTAATTTAAAAAGAAGGGGAAATTTTTTAAATAAAAGAGTTGTTAAGTACGACAAGGCATCAAAAAATCATGATTTAGACTTTGACTAAAATCAAATCTTGTAGGTGTTAATCAGTTTAGAGAAATACCAATTTCATTTTTCTTAGTTCAAAATATAAATCTAAATTTGATTACAAATAAAATTTTAAAACTTGTGAGTGTCCCCCCGCGCCCCCCCCAACACACTCCCTCCGTAAGTATAATGCTTGTCTAGTGATAGTACCTCCATATTTGCGGAGCTAATAAATTCATATGAAAAGGGAAAATTCTAGTCTAAATTCGATTCAGTCGAATCAGTATCAATTACGAGACGGGTGATTTAATAGTTGCTAAATTGATTAGGTTCGATCAAATCAGTTCAAATTAGAATTTGTCAATAGTAGGGTTTAAAGTATTGGAACTGACTTTTTTTGAACTTTTAAAACTTTGCTTCTAAATTTCTGGCAAGGACTCTAATGAATTCTAATTAATGGACTATAATAAACATCCTATTTACGATATTAGGTGTGAAATTGACGGATTGGATGTAACATGGAAAAAAAATTCTAAACTAAAATTCAATGGCCCGTATAAATCAGGTGGCCCTTCATTTTTGACACTTTTCTTTCTGGGGTGGGTGGGGCATGCTGCATGCATGCATCAATGAAAGATAGTAATTAATTACATATTTTTTGTCTCATTTACGAATAACTTGATTTTATTTAGGTAGAACCAAATAAATCATACGGCGAATGTGCTACAGGTGTTAAATACTTGCCAAATAATTAATATTAGCTCGATTGAGTTGGGTTTAGGCTATAATTTCCCCTCACGGGGCCCTTCACTACCCGATTCAAGTGTGTCTTGCCTATAATTTGTAGTATTTAAGTTGCTGAAAACTCCTCTTAATGTTTGAAATATATTCAAACCTCCATATGGTTCAACAACTTCCCAACTAAGACAATGATTATCTCATGAACTTTGTGGATTTCCGCCATTATTTATTCTGTGATGTCCCAATACATGTGTACTTTTCTAGACCAAGTTGATGCACCAAGTGATCGAAATTAAATTGCAGCACCTGATGATACATTTTGGTTAATTTCTTGATTTCGTTTTTTTTTTTCCTTCCCTTTAAACCGCAGGTGGCTACCTTAAAACTCATGACTTCTTACAACCATTGGAACGAGTTGGCAAGAATGCAACAACGACAAAAGAGGAAAACAAAGCTGGCATGAGTGCTGTCGAAAGGCCTCCGGTGCCGGCTCCTCCTGCCTCAGTGGAGCATCTACTACCCGGTGGCATCGGGACATACAGCATCTCGTATTTCAATCAACGTGTTTTAAAGCCGGACGGGAGCTTATTCACCACGCAGGCGAGTAGTACCACGAGAAATGATGAAAACTCCAACTGCAGTTCTTACACGGGGAGTGGTTTCACATTGTGGGATGAATCGTCCGTCAAAAAGGGAAAGACAGGGAAGGAGAATATTGCTGCAGAAAGACAGATTCTGCGAGGTAAAATTTTGTTACATTTGGTTCGTAGTTATAATCTTAATGGTGGTAGGGAGATAGCCTCTTTTTCCCGTGACATAAATATTTAACCAATGCTTGTCCGCTAAACTCATAATTATCATTCTTTAAAGCAACACAAAGATATCATGAGGCTAGATGGTTAAGGCTCAATTGGATTTTATATGTTAAAATCGTGTAACGATACTTCGTAGTGGTTAAATTTTTGACCACTTGCTCATGTAGGCCACAGAGAACGAGAGACAACTGAATTTCGGCAAGATTTTTGTCATTTCTTTTTTGCATTTGAACCATGTATCATACTGAATAATGAAATGCCGATTTTGAACTTTCACCAATGCCTTACTGTTTGATTTTTAGCAGAAGCAGGCGTGAATGTGGTGGGAGGGCAATGGCCGTCGATGTTGGAAAGGACCGTCACAGTCGTCTTCTAACCATAAGCATAACACCGCAACATTCAGCTCTTTCTCATCCTCTCAGTCAGTGACCTTTTTACTCCAATTTATTTTATTTAGTTCTATTTAGTCATCAGCATTTTGAATCTACTTTCACCATTCACATGGAGTCCCTAATGTCTCATATTTTTTATTTTGAACTCTCTTGATTTGTCAGACCATCATCATCTCAGAGGAACCAAAGTTTCTTGGATATGATAACATCAGCAAAGAATGACCAAGAAGAGGATGACGATGATGATGAAGATGAGTTTACCATCAAGAAAGAGCCCTCATCGCACCCAAAAGGTTTCTTTTCATTATATAGATAAGTGTGTTCCTGACATGATCCATGTTCGAGTTTTTATATGATAGGATTAATATTTTGACAGGTAATTTGTCTGTAAAAGTTGAAGCAAAGACCTTAGGTCAGAAGCCTAGCACACCGCGTTCGAAACACTCAGCTACCGAGCAACGTAGGAGGAGCAAGATTAATGACAGGCATGTTTACCAACCCTGCATTTTAGATATTCAAAAGCTTTCCTCTTCATCCCAAATATGTTTACCAACCCTCATGATTTAAAAATTCCAATTTTGTGTCCATTTTATCTCATATTTCTGTTAATTTCTGGTAAATTATGTTGGGATTATGCAGATTTCAAAAGCTGAGAGAGATCATTCCTAACAGTGACCAGAAGAGAGACAAGGCATCATTCTTGCTGGAGGTAAATGGATGTGATAAAATAAACATCCCATCTAACTTCAAAACTGGATAGTTCCCGAATACGAAAACTGAAGTAGTACATGTTTCTGCAGGTTATTGATTACATTCAGTTTTTACAAGAAAAAGTAAACAGATACGAGAGTTCGTACAATGTCTGGAACCAGGAACCATCGAAGATGATGCCATGGGTAACTTCATATTCACAAAAACATTTTCTTTTTCTTTGAGCTGCTTTTTTGGTTACATCTTGTTATACAGCTATGTTTGGTAAAGGGCTTCAATTACAAAATGAACGTATAAGCAATAAATTTTTACCAATACAGTGTTCTCAAAGCGAAATTGCTTGATAACTGACTTATATTCTTGCTGGCAACAGAGGAAATGTCACATAGCCGAAGGTTTTATAGATCACACACGAGGAGCAAAGACTGATTCAGGTCCAGCATCTGTATTTGCTACAAAGTTTGATGATAACAACGCTGGTGTCTCGCCAGTCAATGGACAAAAATTAGTAGACACAGACATAAGCTCTGCTGCAACTATCAAAGAAAGGGCAGCTCCGGTTCATCCACCAATGCATCCAAACATTTTCAGTTTTGGTAGAACGGCCTGTATTGCAGCTTCTCCAGTTTCACCAAAACAGGCATCTGATACAGATAAAATGAAGACATGGCCTCCGTCTCAGTCTCAGCTGAACAGATCATGTACAGCTGACTGCAGTGATAACATGAAAGACCAAGAACTGAGTATTGAAAGCGGTACCATTAACATCTCAAGCATATATTCCCAAGGGTGAGAGCCCTTTTACGCGAGTTCCTCATTTGCTTCGGCTTACACATAATGTTGCTTCTAGTGCATTCTTTTAATTCTCCCTTTCATAGAAAGACAACTTTTCTCAACACTAGTGCTCAATGTCTCTGACTTTCTGTTGTATTGAGCAGGTTGTTGAATACCCTTACACAAGCACTACAGAGTTCCGGAGTGGATCTATCACAGGCCAGCATCTCAGTGCAAATTGATCTGGGGAAGAGAGCAAATGGTATCCCACATTCATCAGCATCTGCAGCCAAGGTGCTTGCCAACCTTCTTTCTTTCACATTCTTATAATTACAAAACTCTCCCTTATACCTATGTGTAATTACAGAACTCTCTCATTTTTGTTTTAAAAGTACACGTACCTCATTCTGTTCGTAACTCATCTCCACCTTACAGTCACCCTCTTATGTCGATCATTACACATGGTTAAATTGTTGCATGTAGAGCGGTGCTATTTAATTTTCTTGATAATGTTGCGAAACTGGAGGCCGTGTAATTACACATAGTTATAGCGGAGGACGGTGTAATTGACCCTCCATTCGTATAACTACAATCCCTTAACCTTAATCATCCTCCTATAGAACTTTGAGCTTACATAATGCGGTACGCAACCTTAATGTTTTGTAGGAAGATGATGCTCCGGCTGGCTTACCACGTTCGAGAGCTGCAAGTACAGGGGAGGAATTCAGCCAAGCTTTAAAGAGACACAGAAGTAGCTGAAGCCAAATAATGGTTATAGTGTAACAGTAGAGTTATATTCTTTTGTAGTTTTATTTGTTCATTTTTTGGGGTTCCCTTTTTCCTTCCGAAGGTTCATTAATGTGACCAGAACTAACTGAAATCAGGAACCACTGTACATGTATTTTTGTTTCTTCTATAATGTTTTTCTCCTGGTGTCTTTGGATGATGCACAGATTTCTCTAGCAGAAAAAAAAAAATCCTGATTATATTCTATTTGTATTGTTATTATTTATTTTACAATAGAGGGCTTCCACTCTGACATTGAGAAGCCCTGCTTTTGTTTTCAAGGTTTGACAGTTGTGTTCCTTAATTTTTATTGCCAAAAGTATTTTCTTTTCATGTGATGTTAGTGATGTAGATGCACAACATGGCTGTCTTGTTTACCATTTTCTAAATGGCTTCTCTACATGTTGCTGCCATAGAGATAGAGCTCGTTTGGACGAATTTTTTAAGAGGACAAGCACTTCTTTTTGGGGGAAAAAAAAAAGTACTTCAATAGAAGTAAAAATGTATTTTGTTGGGATTTTTTAAAAAAGGTAGAAGAAAGAAAAAAAAATTACTTTTTCTGGATACTATCCAACGTAACTCAAGTAAAAATACTTTTTGAAAAATTTTTAATTAATACATCCAAACTCAAAATAGTTTGACTAAAAAAGAAGGCTCTACCATAAAGGGCACGGCTCGACAAACACTTTTTTTTTTTTCCCCTTCAAGATTATCCAATTTCAGGCTACCTTCTGTACAAATATTTGAGTGTGATATATTTCACGAAATGTTTTTTTTGGGCCACGGCCGGGAATGTTTCACGATCCAGACAGGCCCATTATTGATTCGGATGTTCAAATGTTATATTTGTTATGAATTTACATTAATGCCCTTGGATTTTTATTAGTAAAATTACAATAAAATTGCCCCTTCCAACTCTATGAAATAGCACATATATCTTTTGGCATATAAAATGAAAGGGCAAATTACATCTACACTTTTCAAGGTATGATGTAATTATAAACTTGTTCCTCTTATTTTTAAAATGATAAATATCTCTTGAGGTTTATGATCGTTTTGTAAACATCAAATGTTCAAAAGATATTTAATTTTCTTGCAACCATATTAGTTAACTTGACCATTAAGATACGCCTTGTCAAGCTTGACAAAATCTCTAAATCAATTTATTATTCCACCAACTTTTACCAAGTAATTTTACTTTAGACCACTATAACTATCATCGAACATTAAAATTTAGAATCCGATACCACTACTTTAAAAAAAAAAATTGACTTCATATATGTTTTCTACATCTTTGACTTGTCAAGTCTATGTAAATCCCATCTCAAATTTCCACCGAATACACCAGAAATACAACTCACAATCATGTCACGCCTATTTATTTTGTTAAGTTAATGCATAACTGAGGAGGCATTTGTAATTTTTAAAATAAAAAGGACTAGTTTGTAATTACAATATACCTAAGGGGGTGTAGATGTAATTTTCCCTTTAGTTATATGGCAAAGTATGAATTTAGGATTTTATTCTTCCTATTGAGCTATTAGACCTGCAAAGAATTTTATTTTCCCAAGAAAGTCAAATTTAACCTTCACTTTTAATTAGTAACCATTATTTAAAAAAAAAAAAAAACAATTACAGTATAGTTCCTGGAGAAATAATGTACAAACACAACTATCAGAGTCATTGAAAATTGGGAGCATATATGTTACTTAGAAGTCAAGAACTACCATTATATAATTAATCCTCTTCTTAATCTAAGTGTCACAAAATGTGTTTTAAAATAGACTCACCAAATACCTATAGGCCTCGTTTGGTGTATATTTGAAGCAACCTATCTATTTTTTTAAATTATATTTCTCAAATCATATCCTTTTTACACAAACATAAATACATGTAGACCATATAAAAAATTTGGCCACCATGTGTAAACATCGAGGCTAAGTTTCTTGGATCATACAAATTAACTTAATTTTTGTACTGAAATTCATGCAAAAAAAACAAAACATTTATTTTCTTGGGATCTCCTTCTTGAATTCTTCATGACCCATTAATCCCTAGGGCACAATCCTCCAGTTATTGATTACATGGAACTCAGTTTTAGTTTTTCAGTGATTTATCTATTATTTGGTTACTATTGTATTCGTATTTGAAAATTTTGACTCAATATAAATTTATATAATTTTTTCGACGGTTGATTTGAAATCTGATCTTTAAAATTGAATTAAAAGCTAAAAGCACTACTCTTGGGCAGGCATAGGGCCAGAATTTCTGATTTGGAAGAGGGTGTCGATATCAAATTTTTGTAAAATACTAAAGATATTTTTATGATTTTGGGGGAGGGGGCGAAATTCAAATTTTTTGAAAAAATACACGAAAATTTTAGCTCGACATAAACTTGAGGGGTTTGCGCCCTCCTCCAACCACCCGTCACTCTGTCTCTACTTTTGCGATAGGCCCTAAAGAATTTGAGTTGGAGATTTTAAATTTTATTTAATTCAGGAACCAAAATAAATTCAATAAAAAAATACCCATATTTTCCAATAAAATTTTTAGGGTTGTCTATGTCTACAAATTAAGTCCATGATGATTCCTTACAAGCTGTAGCATCTGGTGTATGATTAGGAGATTGATAATACAGCTCAATTATATTATTATTATTATTATTATTATTATTATTATTATTAAGTAGCTATCAATAATTGGAGAACTTTAATAGTGTTTCTTTATTCTTAATAAAGATCTTGAGCATTATGCTTATGTCTCATTACCCAATAAAGTATATTTTATGATTTATTTTTTCAAATGAAACCCATCACAATTTGTGAAATTTTCAATACCATATTTTGTTGACCTTTGGCAAGTTGGCATATAGCAATTGTTTTCTAAGAACCAATAACATGCATCATTATATATAAAAAGGTACTAATCAACGACAATTATTTGGCATTTGTGTTAAATTAAACAAATAATCGGCCATAATAGCTCCATCTCTACCATAAGTAATTTTATTATATATATATACACATACATAAGACACTAGCCACCAGTAACATGCTTCATGGAATATCTGCTGATGATACATTCCATGAATCAAATAATGGTGACAACATTCTTTAAACACACACACACACATACACACACACACACAATTAGCTGGAAAATTCTACATGAAGAATACAGAACATTGTAATATAGAAAATTCTCAGTCAACTTTTAATTATTCAAGGAACAATTGGTGAAGTTACTCAAAAGAATAAGAAAAAAAATGACAAAATGAATATATATATATATATATATATATATGAAGAGGCCGGAGAAGATGAACACAACAACCACCATAGATAGAAAAATCCCACACTTACAGCAGCCAGCCATATAATATCAAAAAGTAAGACACAAACAGAGAGAACTTTACACTATAATAAAAAACCACATCAAAGATATATTCATCCTCAAACTTAGGATCAAAATCTCCCCTAGAAGACGATGGCGACCACGAAAAAAAGAAAGCGAGGAAATAGCCAAAGGGATGAGGGCGTAAGCTACAGCGACTCGATAGTTGCAGTAAACGTAATCTGTATTTGCATCTCTTGTGTACATCGCATATGAGTTTAATATAACCCCCTTAAATGGCAGGGTAGATTCTATACATGAATTGTATTATTAACTTGAATAAAAAGAACAATGTAATACAGCTGCTGGTTTCAAACCTCTTCAAACTCGGCCGAAGTTTGCACGCCCTGCAAACTTCAAGAAGCCTCCTTAAAACAAAACCCCGTCTCGCTGGGACTGTCTTGAGGATTTCTAGCCAAACACCATCAACGATCATCACTACTGCTGCATGGTTTTCTAGCCAAACACCAACACCACCAACGATAAAAAGTTTCAAATATTACTTAGTGGTAATTGTTCATCTTCATTCAATGGTTGCAAGCACTCCCACGGGTTGGCATAAAAATAATCCTCTTCTTTAGGTCTATCTGGAATGACCAACCTTTTGCTCGGATTTCCCATGCGTGCAGCATGAACATCTTTAACTGCACCAGAGAACTCATCCCAAGACAGTAACCCAGAATTATACTTGTCTATTAATTCAACTAGCAGCTTTCTATCCAGCAAAATTGTTTTCTTGTATCCAAGATATCTGAAGGCAGTGAAAAGAGAGACAAATCTCAGAGAGAAGGGTTCAAGATGAAAATCTCAAGAATTAGGCGGCCAAGCAACTTATCTACTACAGTGTCAGTACCTGCGATGTCCTTCGACAACTTTAGCCATGTTTCCATCGTAAGTGGGAACAAATATATCACTCTCGAGTGAAACAAGGTAGTCCAGCGCAGCCATTTGAGATGAATGATTCTGGAAAAACCTAAGGTCCGAGGCCTCCAACAACGTCTCCTTCCTGACCTGTTATGCCATACGACCAGAAGAATCAATAGACAATAAAACAGATAACCCCCCTTCAAGCCTAAAGCTATAGCTGCACATTTGTCCACTCACCAGATTTGGATAAGATGCTCTAAGACTGTATAATCTTCTTTCCCCGCCATATATTTCTCCAGCAGCTATGTAAATCTGGATATTGCTATCAATGTCCAATGCCCGTAATGTCAATGCAGTTTCTTCAGGTGTAAAAGGGCACAGACCGTCTTTCCTTTTCATATCGGAATCTATGATCTTCTCTTTCCACCACGGGTAGGCATATCTTAAATGGAGGTATAAGTTAGCAGAGGAATAAGCAACAGTTCAAACACTGCCGTAAATAAGACTGGACTATGAGAAGTGGAGGTTTACCTCATTCTTGTTAATTCTGCCACCTCCTCTGAATTGCAGCCCTGAGTACAGCCAGAAAAGGCTAACATGTCCATTTCATATCTGAGATGCAGTACTATGAAAGGACCATTTTGCCTTAGTATTTTGATGACTTTTCTACCCAATTCTTCTATCTGTGGAGTAAATCTTAAAGCACTAAAGTTTACTCGGCATCGGAGCCTCTGAATCTCCATGGGCTGCTCATTATTGGCAAGCCGGGCATCTGTTCTGTTCAAATGAACAACTTTGTATTTCTGAATCAGAGGAAGAATCTGCAGGGGAAAAGAATGAAAAATGACTAAACTTGTAAGCTGTAAGATACTGAAAAGAAGTCAAAGCAACAGCAACAGAAATCTCCTAACCTGGTTGTGATAGTAAGAGATGTCTGACCAACTAATAGGAGCCATGGTGTAGATCATCCCCAGCTCTAATCTCCTCTTGACCCTGGGCGGTAGCTCTTTGAGTATCCGGACTTCATCTCGTAAGGATGTAATGAAATGATCAACATCAAATATGTCTTGGAACTCACTGCAAACACAAATAAAAACAATTCCATTTTAGACTGGAGAAGCATCCCCTCACACAACTCATGAATAATGCGAAATTGTTAGGTTCATATTTCAAGATTTATGTGTGTCAGCAGGGGAACACACCTAGGATCATTCCAAAAAGAAGTCTTGTCAAGTTCAGGAACTACTAATGTAACATTTAGGTATCTTGCAATTGCAACCATATCACATATCTGGAGGCAAAAGACAAGGTTAAACAATAGTTAGACAATAAATTCATAGAGCAGACAAACCAAAGAGCTAGAATATGTTCAAATAACATAATGTGTCATCTAATTGGGGTAAAACAACGCACCGCAGCCCGCATTTGATTAAGCCCTCCATTGCATGAAACCATCAGGTAACCGTTGTTCTTGTAAACCCCTATTAGCAAAATAGGATGCAAAACATAGGTCAAAACCAGGTTTGTAGGATGCAAAGAGTCTTATCATAAGTTCATTATTGAGTGGCAAAACCACATAAAGTCATTACCAAAGAATTCAAGAATTCACACAATACAAGCTCACGAATGATAAAGCATCTACAAATATTAAACCCAATTCAGGAAAAAATTAAAATTAAAATAAAATAGCACCAATAAGGCAATAAAGAAGAAAGCCCCACACGATCTCTATGAAAATGAATCACCAAAGAAGGGCAAAAAGACAAGAAATGATTCAATAGTTCATCATTTTGACTCTCAATTATTGAACTTGTTTTAGAAAGAAAATACTTCACTGAATCTAACCCGAATAATTGAGCTACACCCTCTAATGCAGTTACGGATACTAACACCCGAACACAGTGCTCGAAATATAACCATCAAAGTTTCCAAAAAAAAGGCTGTCAACTCATACAGCAGGATGATCTAAAATCACATCCCTCCAACAAAATCACCTAAAATTTCACCTCCGACGCACGCATATACTTGAAATAGCAGTATCTCACAAATTGTACCCGAGATTCAAATGTACACTAGATTAACAGGTTCCATTCTTTAAATAACATGAAGCCCAATAAATGCAAAGCAGAGCAAGCCAATACTCACTCTTGGGGGGAAGAACTCTAACAGGGAGTTGAGGAGACGATTGGACATCCAAGGCAACAGCAGCAGATTCATGTGAAAAGCAAGAAGGCCAACCCTTTAACACCCGAGGCCCCCAAGTTTCACTCAATGCCGTCAACTGAACTAAGCAAGTCCACAGCAAAACCGATGTCGTAGCTCTTATCATCCAAAGCTTCATCCTCGACCGCGACACCATCCCGCTATTCCTCAGCTTCTCCAATCTGTCCCCCCCAAATGCCCCCGTTTTCAGCCCCATTATACCCCACTTTCTCCTCTTACTCTCCTCGCAAGCCTTCATATTGCACATGCTAACAAAAAACCCATAAACTCCCCCACCTGTCCCTTCACCAACACAAACAACTGTAGCTTGCTGGGACACGCCGTCGTCTAGGAACAATCTTCTGATCTCCAAAATTTAATCTCTCTCACAATGGCCGTATTCAAGAATCGACAATGCGCAGCGGCTCGGAGCGTAATGAGAATAGGAGTGAATCGCAAATCTAAACGCAAACAAAGTTTCCAAAATTGTGTTAAGATTTAAGCCTCCGGAACAGGAACTCAGAGAAAATTTCTTGGACTAGAGGTACATTATAGAAAAAGGGTTCGATCTTCACCGATCCCAGGTAGAAAAATCTTTAGAGTATTCGAAGTTTGAGGCCAAGAAATGAAAAGGGTCGTAGGCACAACCAACCCCCAAGATCCGGCAGATATCCGCGCAAGATCACAGACTAGACAAGCGGCAGCCGGCGGCGAGCCCGTCGGAGAGAAGAATGAGAAATGCAAGAAAAATGGGGGGTCGGGGAGAGAGATGGGGGGCCGGGGGGGAGGGAGGGAGAGAGAGAAGAAGGGCTTGTAAGTGGCGTCGGTTGTGTTCGTGAGAAGGGGGAGAATGGAGAGAATGGAGATGTAGGAGTGCGTGTTGTGTGTGTGGTGCAGAATAAGCACAAATCGAAGAAAAAGAGAAATGTTGTCCCTTCAACTTAATCAATGTGCTTGATGAATGAGCCCCCCCACCCGCACCCCACCCCTACCCGGTTTAACCCTCGGCCCGGTTACTACGAGTTGTTATCAAGTGCGGTTAGATCCAATGCACTTCCTCTCTCTCTCTCTCTCTCTCTCTCTACGTATATATATCTATTCTTCAAATTCCTTATTAAATTAAATCATGTAGCCTCACATGTATTTATATATTCAAGACTTTTCATTATCATGTAGCTTAACATGTGATATAGTAATATTTGATTTTCACTTTGTTCAACATTTTAATTTCAACATAAGATTTTTTCAAAAAATTATTTTATAATTCATTATCATGTTAATAATACTTTTATAAACACCCGTACATAGCACTAGGATAGATATTAGTGTGTGTGTATTGAATGGCCACAAACTTTTTACGTTCTTTTGGTGAACCAAATGCATTCATAGTCGATTCAAATTAACAATCACAAAGAATTGCATTTGATATTTAATTAATGAACTTTTTAGAAATTAATAATCTATAATTGTTGATTAACTTGTTCTCTCTTCTTAAATATTTTTTTAACCAACGATTATTGCTTTATGTTTCTCTTAGAAAATAAAAATTTAAGGGCTCTTGATGGTCTAACCAATCTCCATTAACAAAATAATATTAATCATCATAATTTTTTTTGGTGAAAAAAAAAATAGATTCAACAATAATAGTCTCACAATTGAATATATTGAGTTAGCATTGTAACGTGGCACAATATAATTGTATTGAAATCTACATAAAAGTATACCTCAACATAGTCAATGCATATATGTGCTCGCCCAAGCTATTAGACCGCATCATCCAATAGATTAGAGCGACCATAACACAGGCTATCATACTCTTGACTCAAGACCTCTAGCTCATGGTTCATATTGCCAATTATTAATTCTTGAATAATTGTTCAAGAAAATCATTTATAAATACTCCCACAAACATAAATATTTAAGGTGTATACTTAATTACATCAATGTTTTGATTTGATTTTACCTTCTCAATTAGTTTGTGGCTTAAGTACTGAAAAGCCTTGGTTGGAGATACTCTTAACAAGTCTAATGTGCGTTCATTGTTTATAGGCCGACCCCATCATAATCTATTCGAGTCTGAGGTTAATTATAATTGTTCGAACCAACCTCACACGTTGATATCACCTCAATCAAAAATAGACTCAGATCACGTTCATTGGATTATTCCTTTGATGAACGCAATAAAAGGGGGGGAAAAATAACACATAAAGCCTTTTAAATTACCACACAATATAATTGTAGAATTATTATTATTTTTTTTTGTTCTTAGCCACCCGTTTCTTACCCACTGATCGATTAATTTGGATCGAGTATTATAGAAGTCCATTATTGAGGCAACCCTCCAAGACCAATTTCTTCATTCACAATTCAAAAATTCGAACATCGAATGTTTTACACATCATCTTGTTATGCCAACATTTAGTCGGCATTATAGAATTATTTACAAAAATCGTAAAAACAATAAATCTTAAGCCCCATTGCCATCGTTTCAGCCTATATTCTACTTAGTTATATACAACTTTCAATCGTATCATGACAAGATTAGACATGAAAAGATACTAAATAAGTTTCTTGCCCAAATTTAGTAAAACTTGTACAATAAGTGGATGCCATCAACATTTAAGCAGCGACGAAACAATTTTTTGAAAAGACAAGAAATTGAAAAACACTAATCAACCAACCTTAGCTCTTTATTGCTCCAATAATTGTGAGTAAAGCCAAACATTAAAGAAAGATAAGACGTAATCTTCAACACACACAGAAAAACACAACTGATTGGTCTAATATAGCTGATAACTCTCTAATTACTATAATAAATGAGTTTAACTATTGCAAACAAAGCCACAATTTTGACCGATTCGTGATTAATCCAACGGCTGGTGACTGATCCTGTGAATGTAGGGTGGTGTACGGGGTCGTCCGCAGGGGATACTAGCCCTTGTGCCAACTATAGTTGAATTGAAGGCAACGGGAAAGAAGGCGAAACAGCCAATTAATGGGGGCCAGCTTCGGTGTGGGGGCCCACGTGAAATACATAATTTTTGCCAGACGTGTCAAAGATCCTGCAGTTCGGTGGCGACACGTGGCGATACGAGATGAAAGTGGGGGCAACCGCCGTACCGCCGAATAATGTGGGGATTTAAGATTTGCAATATTTGTCTGTCCCCTCTCTAAAAGATACAGTGCCGACAATTTCTCGTGATATCTCGCGTGTGCTGAATGTAAATCAAATTTTCCTTTTTTCTTTTTTTTTTTTGGGCAATTCAAGTTTTATTGAGATTAATTATTACTTTTGCTCGATTGATTTACATGGAGTAACTCTTATTCCGTAAATACGACATTTAAGTTTGCATATACCATAAAAAAGAAAGAGTTACGGATGTGTTTGGTTTCGCACTTTTGTTCTTGTACAAATTTGAGTTGATGTGAGATTTTAACTAAAATATTGGAAATAATCAATGCTGTATTTTAGAAGTAAAATAAATTTTGTCAATGGTGTATTCTCTTGGTAATAGGGTCGTCTCAATGTTCTAGATGGCTTAAAGCGAAAACTCGAAATGGAACCTTTAATTTACCGCTAACTTAAAAGCATAAGATACATTATTAACAAAGCAAAAAAATATTAATAGGAAACTAAAAAGATCAATTGATATTAGTTTTGTAATAGAAAAGAACGCATGTAATATGAGTATAACAATTGCATAAATATAAAGAAAAGAATAAAAAAGATAAAAATACAAACATTGAATGTAAATTGTGTAAATTAAAATAAAAATAAAAGTGTGTTTGGCAGAGGAAAGAAAACGAAATGAAAGGAAAGGGAAGTGAAAAAAAATGGATAAATTTTAATTTTCTACATGATTGTTTGAATGAGAGAAAAATGAATAGAAATAAAATAAAATAAATAGTTGTAATCAAAGAAGGAAATGATTTCTTTCATCTCATTTTCCTTCAACCCCCCCCCCCCCCCTCTTCCCATTTTCTTTCCTACCAAACAAACCATTAAGAATCAAACAAAGAGAACTAAAACAAAAACTAGAAAAGTAAAAGATGTGCAAGAAAAATTGATAAAAATTTACTTACAAATTGGCTTATTGAATTTGTATTAAGAATATATATATATATATATATATGTATATATATATATAAGGGGCTCCAAAACTAAAGTCTTTGTTTGGGTTGTTTTACCCTTGAATCAGACTTGCTAAGTAGTAAAGTCGAGGTCTTCAACCAACAAACCACATATTTGAATTTTTCAAATTCCAAAGGTGAGGAAGCATAGCTTAAGGTTTTTTTTGAAAACAGAAGTTAGAGAAAATAGATAAAAGTGGCTTTTCGTTTTTAAAACCATCTAAAGAGGTTATTGTAAAAATAAAAATTTAATTTTGTATGGTGGTTGAAATTGGTGATATCAAATTTTAACTCACTGGCATTTATCTGTAGGAGTAAGTGAACTAGTTTTTAATTAAAGGACAATTTTAATTCCAAGGGCATGTCATGGCTTTCATGATTAAAGTGGCTTTATTATTGGTCAAACGAACACATTTTCTTAATAAATGAATTGAATCAATTCATAAATTCAAGGTATTGTGTTTATTTTTAACCGTAGTTTTTGCTGGGGGCGATAAATTGAAGAAGATAAGATGAGATGATGAGAAGATGAGCAGGTGGGCTTTTGAGACCGTACCGCCGAAGTGTCGGTTGGGTAGTCATACGTTAAAACGGCATCCATATGCGTCGTTTTGCACCTCTTTCTCCTTTTCAAATGTTTTTCCTTTTCTTTTTGTTTTTTTTCTTGTGCGTGTTTTTTTTCTCCCCTCTTTCCACCACATTTACAGTATGTTTGGTTCTAGAATTTTAGAGAAAAAAAAAAAAAATAGAAAGAAAAAATATTTTTTAATGTTTGGTTACTAGAAAAAAAAAAGAAAATGATAAAGAAAAGAAAATAGAAAGAAAATTTAATATAAATTGAGAAAAAAATATTTTTCTTTCAATTATGTGAGGAAAATGAAGGAAAACTATGTTACTCTTTCTAGCACTCTCTTACTTTTCAAGCTCTCATCTTATTTTTGTTGCTCAAACTAATTGATTGATTGGATATATTTCATACAAAAAAAATTTTTATGCAATTAATTGATTGTTTGAATTTTTTTTTTTGTGTGTGTTTTTACATTTTCCTTTAATTTATACTAATGACCAAACAAAATGAAAGACAATTCTCTATAAAAATTAATTTTCGTATTGTTTTTTTTAACCACCAAACAAAATAGAGAATTTTAAAATTCTTTTAGTTTCTTTTCCTTTCCTTAACATTTTCCTTTCCTTCTAAAATCTTAGAACCAATAAAAAATAGGGAGGAAAGAAAATAGGGAGGAAATAAAATGAAAGGAAAGAAAATGGGTGGATTTTAATTTTTCACAGGTATGTTTGGTTGAAAAGAAAATAGATGGAAGAAAAATAAAAAACTATTTATTTTCTCTTGTTTGTTTGAATGAAAAAGTGGAAGGAAAGAAAATAATTTATATACTAAATGACAATTATACCTTTATATAATTATAAATCATAATTATGTTTATGAATTTATGTATTAAAATAGATTAATAAAATTAAACTAAATAAGTATAACGTAAATAAAATATATAAATTAATATAATGTAATATTGGTTTACATTGTGTCAAACGACAACCACAATCTTATATAATTATTAATATAATTAAATTATAAATATAATTATATCGTAGAAAATTTAATAAAAATAAAATAAATAAATATGTGAAATGCAAGGATTCATGCTAGTAGAATATGCAATATTATTTAAATACCTAATTATAAATATGGGCAATTTTGAAAATATAATTTTATAGAGATTCTTGTATTATTTTCCTCTCATTTTTCGTTCGATTTTGGGTGGAAAAAAAATCAATGAGCCCCATACTTATTTTTTCATTTTCAATTTCTTTCCTTCGTTTTTCCTCCCACAACCAAACAAGGGAAAATATATATTTTTCTTCCTTCCCCTCTCCTTCATCCCATTTTCCACCCTACCAAACGAAGGCTAGTGTGATAACCTGTTATTTATTTATCAGTACTAGTGTGATACATTTAAAAGAATTCCACGAAAAAAATGCTATTTTTTCTTCTTCTTCTTCTTCTTTTTTTCTTCCCAATAGAACATATTTTGGCAGAATTTCTATTTGAAGAACCTTACTTTTTTTTTGGTAATATTTAGACATTACTCTCGCAATTTCGATAATAGAGCATTAAAGGTTACTCCCCTCCCAATAAGTGCGCTTTCCGGGATTCAAACTTGCTTATTATCGAACAAAGTTGAGATATTTTAGCCCTTAAATTAAGTCTCCCATAGATTTATTATGGCAAGGAATTAGTAAGCGGAGTATTTAATTATGATATGAAGGTTCATGAATGTGGATTTTGAAAATTGTTAAGTTTAATTAAAACCAACTGGCTTTACATCACACAGATCTTTATTTCGTGTCGTTTAAAGTTACGGTCCAGTCTTAGCCCTATTAAAATTCAAATAATTGAATACAATAAAGGTTTCAAACTATTAAGACTTTGACTATGTTCGGCTCGATTAAAATTCGTGAAAGTTTAACATGTTTTACAATTAAGCCCACCACAAGTATAAGTTAAAATTAAATAAACATTACTGTAAAATCGAACCTGACCAACATCTTATATGACTTCAAATCGATTTATTTATGCCTTAGCAAGACTAAGAACTATTTGAATTGAAAAGATATGCACCAATACGTTGTCTTTGGTAGGAATTTTTAGGTTGGATTGTATATGTATTCTACTCATAATTATGTTTATTAGAATTTTTTTTCTAACTCTTTATAAAATTCAGGCTCAATTTATATGATAGTGGGATCTGGGATGTATAATGCAATTGATTGGATTGAGATGATAACGGTTCTAAATTATTGTATTACTCCTAAATTCATACAATGGAGCCCCAATTAGAGGATTTTTCGTAATTTACTTAGAATCATACAATAAAAATGATATTACCAAAAGCTTTTTGAAGGATATATTATGAAATAATAAATATTACAAAACAGATAAATGAAATGAATTGATAACAAATTTATGACATGTGTATCCAATATGGCAAATTAAACATCTACATCCCTTGATGCATGTTATAATTACAAATTAATCCCTCTTGTTTCAAAAATTATGAAGACCCCCTAAGATGTATATTAACCAAACAAAATTCAACATTCATAAAGACATGATATAATTAAAGTGTTTTTGTTGTTTTAGGCGGGATTTTGAAATGTGATTCATACGATCTTGACAAGTTTAAGATAGAAGTTTTATATGAAGTCAATTTCAATAAAAAGGTAATGACAGTGTCAGATTATAGATTGTGATTTTCGATGGTGGTTGTGGTAGTATAAAATAAAATTATTTCGTGAAAATTGGTAAAATAACAAAATTGATTGGGTAATTTTGTCAGGCTCGATAAGACGTATCTCTTGGTAGCTGAGTTAATTACTATGATTGCAAAAAATTTATTTTTTGGGTATCTCTATTAATATTTATAAGAAAATTATAGATCTCAAAAAAGCATTTGAAAAATTTAAAACAAAATAAACTAATTTATAATAATACCATATCTCAAGAGATGTAAATATAATTTGCTATATCAAATAATTTCATTACCACATACAATCATATATTAATAATGTGGAAGTAAATGGATGTGGCAAAGTAGCTGGACAAGAAAAGATAGATCACAGATGTCACGCGCTAATCACGCAAAAGGAATATCTGCCTTTTCCCTCCAAAAAAAAAAAAAAAAAAAAAGGAATATTTGCCTTGGTCAACCAGAATGTACCCCTAATTTCATCATTTTTTTTTAGACTCGAACTAGTAACACGTGAAGAATCTCAAGTGAGAAATAAAATGATATATATATATATATATATATAATATAAAATTTAATAGAAATTAGAACCCAAAAACAAAAAGAAATTATATGTTATCAACACTTTAAACTAAGTCTCAAATTGGTTATTTATGTCAAATGGCACTATTAGAATGGAGATATTTATACATGCATAAAGTGTTAAAACATAAGAAATGATTAAACAGTTGAAACAAACTAGTATTCAATTAAAAAAATATCCGCATTCATGAAAAGTCAAACCCAGAAACTCTTTCTTACGATTCAGGCAATACCCATCAACGATGCTAATGCATCTTAATTTTCATTGTTTCATGTTTTAACATTTGATGCATATAAAAATTTTCCATCACCGAAGCACACAAGAAGAAAAATAGAAAAACAATAAATGGTTTAATCTTTGTTAACTATGGTGGAGTTGTATATGTCTCGTGATGGGCTTGGTGCACCAACAAAACAAATAACATGGGAAAAATAAATAAACGAAATGGGAGCATTTGACTACCATAACTTTCCTAGATTAGAAACATTTAACCTCATTCATTTTCCACCTTTTTTACTGTTTTCCGTCCTTGTGTTTTTGACATTTAGAACAATGGCACCAACAAAAGTACAAAACAAATAACATGAAAACAATCAAAGGAGTGGAGCATTTGACTATCACGACTTTCCTGTATTAGAAACAGTTAACCTCATTTGTATTAATTTTTTTTCCCCTTATGTGTTATTTTGATAATGCTAGTTCGATGCATGTATAAAATAAAATTAGAATACAATGTAATTACATGTATGAATTTTGAAAAATATGTTGATATAAATATATGTATATATATATTAACAATGTTCAATGTATTCATTATATTTATGGTAAGTGAAAAATATATTAAAACTATATATTGAGAAAATTAATAGAAAAGAAAGCAAAAAATTTTAGTGGAGGTAGGGCTATAAACGGATATTAAACGGAATGGATATGCAGTATCCAAATCCATATTCAATTAAATTTTTTGATATTCGTATCCGTATCCGATTCCGCCGGATATTTAAAACCTTATATTTGAATTCGAATCCGACGGATATTTTTCGGATTCAGATATATCCGTATCCGTTCAATATTTCTAAAAACCATACAAAATTGTGGATATCTAATTCATGAATATCCTTTTTCGTTTACAATTATCCTAATATTCAATTGAATATCCGAATTCATTTATCCGAATATCTAAATCTATTTATTAAATAAAAAAATCAAAAAAAACTTATATAATTTATCTAATTGAAATTTTGTTCATATATATACATATTTATAAGTATAATATATGCTCATTAAGTAAACTTAATATATTTACTTGTATTTTTATTTCTTTATAAATTATAGAGATATAAGTAAATTATTTTTTTTTCTATCCATTTACTTATAAGAAGAGATTAGCATATATGATTATATGTATATATACAACAACTACTACTACTAATTTTTAATATTATTTATTGGATACGGATAACGGATATAATTAAATGAATATATCCAACAGATACACATTCAGAGCGGATATGTAATTATCATATCCATATCCATTTATTACTCGGATACCTATAATCGGATACGGATAATATCCGCTTTATACGGATACAGATAATATACTCTATAACCGGATACAGATGCGAATGGTAAATAAATTTTCGGTTACCTATTTACAGCCCTAAGTGGAGGTGAGAGGAGAGAGAGACAGAAAAGAGAGGAAAGAGCAGTTCTGCATGGATTTCTTCAATTATAAATAGTATACGTATAGATATTTTAACTTATGCCATCCATTAATTAACTAAAAATAATGTTTTTACAATGATACCCTAACTAATTCATGTAATAATTTCTCAACACAACATAGTAATTGAATTGATGAGGCAGAAATTGATAATAGCGCCCATTAGTTACTTCTCCGCATCAATCAGTTCGAATCAAAGTAAAATCAACATCTCACACCAAGTATCAGTACAAGAATAAAAAGAAATGAACTTAAAAACGGTGAAAATGAAAACAAAGGTAAACATAACAAGAAAGGCTACATTGATTCTTTTGTATTTTTCAGGACAAAAAAGCAGTAACTAATTTGATATAGTTCTGCAATCGCTTTTGGTGTAGATATATGGATGGAAAATAACTTAAATGAGTCACATGGGCAAAAGTACCAAGGCCACATGAGCTGCTCCAGCCTCCAAGGCTGACAGGAATAAATGTTCACCTATTTAATGCAAATACGAATTGGGTTCAGCCATGGTCCATGGGATCTCACGAGTTGTGCCATCTGGGTTGAAGACTTCAAAATCCAAAGAAAATGAATATGCTACCCTCTTGAGTAGGACTGTAAATGGATAATCGAAAATTCAATTACTGTTCGCATCCGTATTCGTTTATAGGATAAAATATCCGTATCCGTTTAAAATGAATATTATCCGTATTTGATTATAAATATCAAATTATAAATGGATACGGATATAGTAATTTGATATCCGCTCTAAATACATGCATGTTTATATATTCGATTATTTATAATTTAGTTGTATCCATTAATTATATCCAATAAATAATGTTTGAAAAAAATAACTAATATGTATACTAAAATTTGTATGTGCTTTTAATAATATTTTATTTTTTAAAAAGTAATTGATATTTTTTGATATAATTTTATAAAATTCATTTGTTGTTAATAGTTTTAAAAAATTATATTTTTAATAATCATGTGCATTATATTTCATATGTTATAAGATATACAAAAATAAAAAATAAATAATTTATATTATGTGAATGAAAAATAATAAGTTGTTGATTCAAATAAAACATATAAAATTTTTTAATGGATATCCTATTTTTTTAACTTACAAAGATATAAAAAGAATAAATAAACAAACATATATGAACTTTAAGTGGTATTACTATAAAAGTATGATACCGATATGTGTGTGTGTATGTATTTTTTTTCTTGTAAATAAATAGATTATATAAAAAAAATGACTAAATTGTACACACAAATTTTAGTGTTCAATTAATTACAATTGAATAATATACTTGAATATTCATAATCGGATTCGAATATTCAAATATTTATAATTGAATTTAAATTTTAAAAATTACAACCAAATATGGGTATATCCAATATCCGTCCGATATCCGGTGGATACATATACTGATTTTAGATATCCACCAATATCCGATAAAATTAAATGGATACGGATATGAAAACTGCAATCCAATCTGTCTAATATCTGTTTACACCCCTACTCTTGAGTAATAATACCCAAATGATGTTTTCAACCGTTAGATTGAGTATAATGATGTCAACTTTTTTCACAGTTTTATCTTAGCTAAGCTCTCAATTCACAGCATCCTTTAAATCAATTGGTATTCAAGTACACCATCAACATAAATACTGAGCAAACATGCTGCAACAGTGGAAATATGAACAGTATATGACACGGGCGGGGCCAAGTTACAAAACGCCAAATAAATTTAACTCTAAAATGATAAAAATAAGAGTTAAAATTTGCGCAATATTCTGTCGCACGTATAGTGAGATAAAATGCGCATATCACAACATTATTTCCCTCTTCTCATACAACTGGAAAGTTACAAAAGGTGTGCAAAGTGCTAGCAGAAGAATAGTAGGATCTGGTGAGAAACTCAATCTAGACTGCAAATAAGGAAGTCTTATGTTACAGAAACTAATCATTTTATAATATATTTCATTGATAACAGATAACTATCAATAATGCCAGAAAACAGAAATAAGAAAACGAAGGTAAAATCTGAATAAGGACGGCACTTTAATTATAGCCATGTCCAGAACAGCTTCAGATGCTTACCCAAAGAAAACGCAAACTATAGTGCTCCTGGAAAATAATTAGATAACTATGTTCCTGTTTCTTCAAATGCACAGGGTGTTGTGCAAAGTTAGGCAATGATCAGAGGCAGCGTAAAAACATATAGATAGTATATAGCATTTTAACATTAGATAAATGATTGTATAAGAACTCTGACATAATATGAAAAAGAAAGAATCTGACACACAATACTTTACATCGAACCTCAAGCTAGCCCCAAGTCCTGCTCCAACACTCATTAGATGAAGAAAAGGGAAATAAGGAACACAGCCCAGAAAAGGCTTAACAATAAAACTGACTGAACGAATTTAAGAAACAAGAGAAGATAGGGTTTACTATTTTCAATAAATTTTTCGGCAGCTCGATTCTGACCCGACATCCTCATTGGTACCCTTTCTGATAAGTGCTTTACCATCACAGAGAATCATCAATGTTATTGCACGCACACCTTGTCATTGTTTCTCATCATGCTGTGGACTGAGTTTACGAATGAATACACTTACTTAAAAGACTGGAAGCAACCAGCAAATAATTGAACTGGTATTAAATTAGCTTAAATACCCCAAAGTAACAATCATATGCATTGCAGCTTTGTAAACATAGAAGAACTGTTTTGTTTCGTCATTTTAAAAGTCTGAAAAAGTTTAAGCTGGGGTACTAATAAACAACATGATTTGCAAGATTAAAGATTTTCCAAAAGGAAGCTCATGCACCACAGTATGGCTCATGGACTTGAGACACTTGCTGTTCAAATGATATTGAAAAGTGTGCATTGGCATGGAGAAAGTATGTATTGGCATGGAGACAAGCATAAAAAACAGCAGTAATGAGAATCAACAGTAGATGAGATACAGCTACTAAACTTACCAAACTATAGCTTGTCAAAGTCATCATCAAAGCCATCATTGCCATCATCTGAGAAACCAGAACACAATCAACATGCTGTGTCAGCTTAAACATGATGGAATTCTTCATCCAAGTTCTGACTTTGAAGGGGGGACATTCTTTTTTCTTGCAAATGATAATTGGTAGAGAATAAATTTAAGTGTGAACAACGCAATAAACTTAAGCAAAAGCATCCGAGATATTTATGCTACATTTCTTTACTTTGAAACTTGAAAAAAAGAATCTCAAACTTGAAAATTGTACCAGTTATCATTGCTCAACATATGGAGACATGTTTGTTTGAGTATCCTGTTAGAATTTGCTCATACTCTATCAGAACTAGGGATGCAAACGAATCGAGCCGGCTCGCGAGCCTGACGAGCCGGCTCGATTCAGGTTCGAGCTCGAATTCGATGAAGTCGAGCTCGAGCTCGATTCGTATGTTATCGAGCCGAGCTCGAGCCCAATAGCTTTTGTTCGTAGGCTTGCGAGCCGGCTCGCGAGCCTTTAGTATTTTAATATTTATTTAATTATTTTATATTTATATATAATTACAAAAACTCCTGACCAACATAAATAAATACACAAACTTTCAAAGTCAAAATTCACTTTGAGTCAAAATCCCATTTTTCTTCTCCCTGTATACCGTCTTCTCTGCTTTCTCTGTCTCTCAAATCTTCTCCCGTCCTCTCCCTCTCTCTCCGCCTCTCAAATCTCTTCACCCGTCGTCTCCCTCTTCTCCCCATCGTCTCTCACGACTCTCTCAGTCTCTCTTTCTCTCGTCTCTCTTCCCCACGTCATATCTCTTGGCCCTTCTCTCTAGTCTTTCGTTTCTTTTGTTATAGAGAAGAGAGTTTCTCCACCGCCTTTTCGTTGTGTCTTCATCACGCCTACGCCGCGTCTCCGCCGCGTCTTCTCCATGTCTTCGCCACCGCCGTGGGTCAGTTGCTGTGGGCTTGAGAAAGAGGCCAAGAGGGTTATTCCAAATCGTAATCGAAAATTTTAGGTATTTTTTTTCTGATTTTCGTTATTTTTTTCTTTAAATTCCAAAATGAGGTTCTATTAATCTATTTGCTCAATTGCTGTGGATTTGAGAAAGAGGTTTATGCTGTGGTTTTTTGAATTTTGTCTCTGATCATGGGTGAAAAGATTGCCGTGATATTTGACATTTTTGGGAAGAATATTAATATAGGTGGAGCCAAACGAGCCAATCGAACCGAGCCGAGCCAAGCTCGAACATAGGTTCGAGCCGAGCTCGAGCCTCAAAGTTTGCAGCTCGTCGAGCTCAAGCTCGAGCCTTGAAAAAACACCAAAGCTCGGCTCGGCTCGGCTCGTTTGCATCCCTAATCAGAACTAGAGAAACATAAGAAGCTAGCTTTTCCGTTACTAGATTGTCATCAGATATTGTTTTGGACATTGACCAGAAAACGCTGCAAGCAAATGACAAACTCATTTTTTCCATTTCCCAAAATCATCAAAATGAAGTACAACAGATTTGGCAACTCTAAATCTGCATCATTAATGGAAATAATTCTTGGACAGTTCCAATGGTATGAGGGCACTTGTTAGGCAGCAGATTATTAAGTTTGACAGCAGACCAAGACAACTTGAAGGAGTATGCAAAAAGAAGTGGAAAAGAAGAAAGACAACGTGGAACGAACATAAAAAGGTTTTTGGCTCTTAAAAATGAGATTAGCCACTCATACTGACAGACCATCGTAGTTGTCTGACGAAGAATTAGGACAAATAAAAGAAACTAATGTGATTTAGTTTGCAACATGCAAAAGACAGGTTGACACAGTCTATGTACCTGGACCATCATCAATGTCGTCGTGGTCTCCAAGAAGAAATACATCCAAATCCTGCTCAGAAGCTGCCGGCTTCGCATTTTTGTTTTCAGCTTTCGGAATGTCGTCAGCTTTTTCAGACTTTACACCTGATGGAGTTTCCTTCACCTCCGTGTCTTTTACCCTTTCATCTGCCTTGACCTTTATATCTTCCATGTAGCGTTTTTCATATCTATAACAGGCTAATAAATTAGATTATTCAAAAAAAAAAGAACCATTCATCCAAGCCACATAAACAGCACAAGCCACACATTCACAGAGGAGCCTAAGAAGTTGAATCTTCATCAGTATGCCATCCTATATCTACAACATTACATGAAATTGGACTACTCTCAAGCTACCCTGAAGAAATTGCTTTTTCAGTGTCCTAAAAAACAAACGAATAAGCTACATAAGGTTCAGGTCACAGACACAATACTTAGATCTAGATATAGATTTGTGCCACTGTCTCTCTCCTTTTCACTGCAAGCATCATACTCATCGTCGATTTTGTCCTCAGAAGCACATGAATAATTTACATAAATTTCAAGTACATGAGACTGTACTTAAATCTAGATACAGATTTGAGTCACTATCTCATCACTTTCACTTTGCAAAGATCATGTCTTTATAAAACCTGAAAAGTAATAAATAGTTGATGGTACCAGCATTGTAATGCTTGTTAATTTTCAAAAATAGCATATAAATTGATAGAAAAATAAAATGTTAGAGATTATGTAATCAACTTTCTAATATGAACTGTTTTAGTTGATGGGACCAAATTCAGACTGTACCAACTAGTGATATGTAATGTAATTTCAAAATTGCATAGTAAGTGATAAATATTCCATATTCCAAGAGGATGTTAATTTTTTAGGTAATAACTAATATTATTTTCACGTAACTCAGAATACACTCACTAATTGTATAGAACATAATTTCAAAGTTCATCTTAGGATACAATATAAGAGTACTGCAATTATGAGCAATGAGAGTGGTTTTGTAAACATGGACAAAATCAATGGTTTAAAACCTGTCATTTCACATAATGATGATGCCAATTGTATAACAAATAGTTGGGGTAGTATGTACAATAACAACAAACATGAGATTAAGTGGATGTAATTTCAGAAAATTGAATAGACGTCTATCTGTATTTAGACCAAAACAGGTGAAGTTATACAATTATCCAAAAGGGTAATTTAATGACTGGATTTATTTGTCAGGTGGCAAAAATCATCAAGTGTACTAGATGTAATTATCTAAACCTGAGGGACTAAACCCTATCTAGACTAGATTTATGCAGTTATAACTATACTTAAATACGGTAGAAGAATTAAATCAAAAAGTTTTCAAAAGGCAATGAAAAAATTCTTCATCTAGGAACTAAAACTACATCCTCTCATGTAGGGGCCAGGGAGAAGTTACTTACGGTTCCACATGACTGTTAACAAGAATGAAATAGATCCTCCAAAACTTCCTTTCTTTCATCACTCTTGGGCATAACTGATACCTTAGCTTTGAGATTTCCTGAAAGAAAACAAAGTAAGTATTGCCATTATACAGTAGTTTTAGACACAGTTTAGGTCATTTCAGATTGCTTATATTAAATAATCCCAAAAAACTTATAAGATTGGCTTGCGTGCTCTCCCTATCTGTCTTGCTTGCAAGGTGTCTTACAATGTATCATCTATGGAAGATCTTTCTAAAGCTATTATCCACATTAACATTAATGCAACAAGTTTGATCAAATTACAAACATTTTATGATCACACACACAATAACAAGACATTAATGACGGAAACACAGGAAAACAACTCAAACGCACAAATGAAAGCTACTGGAAGAGCATTGCACAGGACATGTATTACAGCAGAGAATCACAAATACGAAAATCTTAACCTTATGAAGATAGGTCCATATAAAAATCAAACCACCAAGTCCAAGTGCCTCTTAATATTGTTCCTCTTGCGCTCAATGTAAATTTTGTTTAGGCTCATCCCTGCATGGGTTCATTGGTGGTGGATAATAGCTAAAATGAAACTGCAATCTGGAAGCGTATCCCAAATAATTATTTTATTACCTTAGAGAATATGTTAAATAGTTCCTCTACCAAGAATTAAATGTGCTTGTTTGAAATGGCAAAGAGCATTACTGCATAAGAGCTGAAAAAATGAACCCTTATGCTATGTTTGGAATAAGGTTTTTGGTGAGGAAAAGTAGAAGGAAAATGAAAAGGATCAAAAATGAAAGCAAAGAGTACTATTATTTGAAGCAAATAAAAAATTTTCCTTCCTATTTTCTTTACCAAAATCCAAGAACCAAACTTAGGGTTAGTCTTTCCAATGTCCTTGTTGGAAATGAGTGTTTCAGATAAGAGTTTAAAACAGGAAGTTTTGGTCTTTACAGGCTTCTTGTAGAAAGTATTGGTTGAAAATCAGAGGCAAAAACATCACTGCTCAAATGCCTTCGGAACAGAAATTGCTATTTAGGAATTAAAACATTACATCTGATCTTCCAGAAAAGAAATAGGCTCTTTCACTTCCAGACAAAGGGAATACATAGTTTTCCGGAGGTTCCGTTCACCTGCCAAAGCAGGTGTTGATCATGAGCATGAAAAATTCTAACCTTCACTGTTGAGAGCACAAGCTTGGCATGCTTTTCTTGCCACTTTGTGAGATCTTGTCGGACATTTGAAACCGTAGGAATATCAGACACCTCTGAATCGTCTGTGTATAAGAAATGATGGAAGATATAAGTACTTGCATCAGATGTTGAAATGCATGGATACTGAAGCCAAATATTTGTTGGGGCATTCAGGCTTCAACGTGACCAAGATTTCTATAATAACAATAGTTTGCAGATAACAGCACATCTTTTCTAGTTGTAATACTACAGTTTCCACATCCCAATGTGACAATAAAATGTCATGAAGGTTTCTTTCTTTTTACATAACTGTTTAGAGGAATGTTACATAGTACAGTTCCAAATTCCCAAGTAACAATGAACTGACTTAATGTTTTCTTTACTTTTTTATGAAATTGTTTGAAAGAATCTTAAAGGCAATTAGAGCTCAAATAATTGAGGGGCACATGCACGGATATGCAGAAAAGAATACACTCATTGTCAAGTGGTTTTGCCGAACCCTTGCAAGAGTAAAGTGCCTTCTCTTCTCCTTTTCAATTATCTTCTCTCTCGCTCTTATTCCCACTGTTTCTTCTGTTCCGGCTTTCTACTATTCTTTTGACAATTGAAGCTAAGGTTTAGCAATAATAGCCATCCCAAAAGGATTTACTGCATCATTATGGTGTGATGGGGTTGGTAACACTAACTGGACAACCTAACAAACTAAGATTTGAGGAAAATGCTGGGATTTCCTTTCTTTAACACAGCAACTACATCGATACTGCAGCTGAAGATCATATCTGCTACATATTTCAGATATTCTTCTATTGGAGAAACAAATGCAATCGCCAATGGTGTGTAAACCATGAATAGAATGTAAATCTCTAGTTGAGAATTTCCTCAAACACTCAAGCAATATTCTAATCCATAGGAAGCAAATGGGAGAAGTGACAGCTCTTAATCGATGCATATTGCAGGCTTGTACTCCATATATCCTACCTTTGGTGATTCTAAGATAGCTGAAAAACTCGTTCAGTTTCTAAGTGATACCACGTTCAAATAACTTGCCGTATCTTCAACCAATAACATCAATTAGAAGTGGTTTCAATTTTGTCCAAATCAGATTGTACTACTACGGTTACACCAATACAAATGTAACTGATTTAAAGAGCTAATAATGCCACCCAACTAGTTTATAGATTCTATCTCTGCGTTAGATTGAGGGTCATAACAACGTTATATGCTTAACCGAGTACTAAGACACAATGAAATACTTCCCCATTGCATCAAATTCCAAAACTGCAAACCACATTCATCAACTTCGAAAAGAATTCAATCCGAAAGCAGATAAATCACTCAACAATATGTAAAATCAGAGCACAATATACCTTCAAGCGGGAAATCCCGGAAAGTATTCGTGGTAATCCCCTGGACGAACTCCCTCAACTCATCCGTAACACCAAACTTCTCCAGATCAACATCCTCATTGGCGTCCTTCTTGGCAGAGTCGACGAGATTGGTCAGCACCGTCGCCGGCGGCGGAATCTGGGCCTTCATCTCATCGGCGCGCTTCAGAGCCTCGGATGCCAATTCCTTGGACATCTTGGAGGCCTCGGCGGCCAATTCCTTGGACATCTTGGAGGCCCCGGCGGCCAACTCCATGGACCGCTTGGACGCCCCCGATACGACGTCAGATAGGTTGGCGGAGCCCAACCCCTGCGTCAGCTCCTGCGATTTCTTGGCGGCTTCCTCCGCGAAGATCCGAGCTCTCTGCCAGAAATCCATGGCAGCTGATCAGCTTCTTCAGTGCAATACACAATCAGGCGAGATTGGGCCTTGGAATTAAGAACTTCTTGTTGTTGATGACGATGAAGATGAAGATCTCGATGACATTCCCCCAATTACTCCTGAATGGCTACAGTACGTAATATCTAAATAGGTAATTATACTTGGAAATAATAGGTAATTACTCCTCCAACTTTTATAAATATCAATAAGTCCCCTTAACTTTGCTTCGTTAGACAAGCTAACCCTGCTAATGGAATTTTGACCAAAAAATGATATCAATTATCAACAAAAATTTTGAGGTACATTGCGTCTGCACCCTCTAAGATATCATATAATTATAAATTTATCCATTTTATTTTTAAAACTGTCAATATCCACTTGAGCTTTAGGTTTTTTGCAAGTACAGTAGTCAATCAGACCATCAAAAAATGTACTTAGCCGAACTAAATAAAATCCACTAATCAATTGTTTTATCCAATTAACTTTCGCAATGTAATTTTAATTTATAATACTACAACTATCACCGTCTATCATTATCTATAACATGATACCATCATTGTTTTTTTTTAAATGACTTTTTATATCACTTTTTCATCTTCAACTTATTAAAATCAAATGAATTCCATCTCAAAAACTCATCGAAAATACTAGAAATATAATTCACAATTATGTCTCGCATTGATAAATTATGAATTTTGTTAAATTAATACAAAGATTATAGAATATTTGTTATTTTAAAAATTATATGAAATCATTTGTATTATATAAAGAGTTGTATATTTGAAACATGATTGCCTTCCTAAATGAAATATGATTTCCTAAAACGTTGTTCTGGTTTTGTAGATTTGAAGTATAATATAGAAAGAGTTGTATTTTGAAGAGCCACGGAAGAAAAAAGGGACGAGTGTGGGTATTTTTTTATTAAAACAAAAAATCTGGAAAGGTTCTTCTATTGATGCCCATGGGTAATTTAAGAAAACTAGTATCAAATTAAGAAAACATCCACATTCACGAAAATCGCACCCATAACCTTAAAGATTATGGACTTCCACCTTACCACTGAATCAATGCCTCATCGACCCATTAGCATTGATTCTAATGACACTAACAATGTGCGTGTTATGCTAACTCCTATGTATTAGAAGTATAATGTCGTTATGTTTTAATTAGTTTTATTTATTAAAAATTAGTAGTGTAAGTGAGTCTTTGCATAAGTGTAATTATCGTATTAAGATGTTTTTAAAGTAATAATCATTTTACGAGGAACCCCAAATATCTATGTGATTTCATACCGATATAGATGTAATGGTATTAATATTATCCAGCAGACAAATACATGGCATTAGATTTTTCATTTTTCTATTTTTTGAAGTATCCAACTACATAGTATTTTATTGAGTTATTTTGTTTATTAGCTATTTAGCACATACTATTATCCAATTTAATAATTTTTCAATCCATACATGCATGAAATTTTGCATACATCGAATTGAACTTAGCTGATTTTGTGTGTAAGCTCAAGAATTTTCCAATAGGTTCACAACACTTTTATTTTAATTGTTCAATTAAATAGTCCCAATTGAGTGTTTTAATTAATCTTTTTATAATCAGCCTCTTTAATCCTAAAACCAACGTATCAATTATAGTGAAAATCTCTCAACGTGACTTGAATGCTTGTAAATAGATAAATAAATATCTAAGTGAACTTTTCAAATTATCACTATAGTGTGACAGTGTAAACACGATGCTTTCATGATCAAGAGTCCGTTCGGATTGATTTTTTCTGGAGGATAAACTTATTTCTTGAAAAAAAAACGCTTCAATAAAAAAAAGCTGGCTTATGTACCCAAAAAAAAAAAAAAAGAAAAAAAAGTGGTTTCAAATAAAAATATATTTTGAAACTCTTTTAATGACAACATCCAAACACATATATTTTTTTTTAAATCTCGGATATAAAAAAAATACAGTTCGAGAAGTACGTTTCTTTAAACCCCATCCGAAGGTACCAAAATCTCAGGAATTAGTCTTTGGAGCTGGACTAATATTTGAAAATCTATTAGTCCAATAACTGTGTTCATTAAAATCCTTTCAAATTACTTGTTTTTGTTGGCCTACTTAGGAAACGTCTTTCCTAAAGCCCATATCACCTTGGCCCAGGACAATGGAACCACTTATTAGAAAAATCGTTTAGAGTACTTATTTTTTTGACAAAAAAAAACACATAAAAAAAAAACAACAAAGCACTTCAATTAAAATTATGTGTTTGACTAAGCTTTTTAGAAAAGTAAAAGTTAGAAAAAAAAACCCAAATATGTCTTTTTAAGAAGCAGGGAAAAGTAGATTCAAATAAAAATATATTTTAAAATATTTTTAATTATTTCATTCAAATGTAAAATTACTTGACTTAAAAAAAATATACTATAAAAAACACGGCTCGTGAAACAATTTTTTTTTTTAAACTTACACACCCTTAGTCGCCTAATCACTCGGGTTTGGTTCTAAGAATTTAACGAGGAAATAAAATTACTAGAAAAAAAAGCATATAATTAAACAATTAAAAAAATCAAATTCAGTTTTAAAAGAGTACACAAGATATTTACATATTTGAATCCCCTTTTAAAATCTCATCAAACAATGTAGATACACCATGAACTTTACTAAATATCTAATAAAATATTTTAAATAAATTATAAACCCACACAAACAAATATCATATTAATTTGAATCACCTTTGCAAGCAAGGGATTTAAGCTAGTAGAACCACTTACAATAAAACAAAAAGGGGGATAAGAAAAAGAAAAATAAGTTCACCTAGGGCCCGTTTGAATGGATTTTTGCTAGGTAACATAGTTCTTCTATCACCCTTACCGTTCTCGCGTTTAATGCTCGAATTGTCGAATTGAGTACTCAATTTTGTTTTAAGACGACTAAATATTTCTTAATTCTCGCACTAAGTTTTATAAGTTGCGCACTTAAATTTTAAACATAATATTAATAAAACTACTAAAGATTTAATATTCGCTCGATAAATAATTTAATTACGACATCCAAATGCAAAACTAATTTGTTTTTTTTTTTTAAAAAAAAAAAAAAAGAAACCTTACTATAACAAGCACGAGTTGAGAAGCATTTTTTTTTAAACCTATACAAACAAGCCCCAATTCATCTAATTACTCAATTAAGCTACATTTGGTTCTAGGATTTTAACAAGAAAATTATATTATTTAAAAAAGTAAAAATATAAGTAAAGATATAAACAAAATTTCGATTTTGGTTTTAAAAGAGTACGCAAGATATTTATATATTTGAATCCCCTTTTAAAAATCTCACCAAACAATGTAGATACACCATAAACTTTATTAAATATCTCATTCAATATTTTAAATAATTTATAAACCCACAAACAAACATCATATTAATTTGAACCATCCTTGCAAGCTAGGGATTGAAGCTAGTAGGGCCCTTTGTTGTGAAGGGCCTCATGTCAACATGCCAACCGACTAGGCCCTTCTTGAAAGCTGGCTGTGCTTAAGATAGTGACTTCCACTATAGACATACACATAACTAACGCACCACTACAAGACCAAAGAATAGGACATTACTAGTACCATATCTTTTCCAATCTTAGGGATTGGGATTTATGAGAGCCACGATGGAAGTGCCACTCTATTCAGTCCTATTTCCATTGACTTCATTACACGGCAAACTACACAAGCTAACACTTTGGGACAAGATTAGACCTGTCTTCAGTGTCTGATTTGCGTTGGACGATTCAGTACATAGCTGAATCAGGCGGTGCTCGGCTAAGTTTATTTTTAAAAGTTTTTAAAGCCCCTGTTGCTTGTAAAATGTGTTCAGAGCTTATAAGCTTCTGAATCTCATTTTAAAAATAAGTTATGAATGTATTTAGATATGTAAGCGTATAACAACTCTTAAACATTTTTCTGGGTCTTAGAAGATACACTTTTATTTGATAAAAATGAGAGCTTATAAGCTATTTTCAGAATAAAAATGTGAGAAAATGTATTACGTCGTCGATGTCATATCAATAAATATTTTTTAAGATAATAAAAATGTGATATTGAAGAATAATTAATAATACTTGCATTTTATTATTTAAAATCAGAGACCTTATTTTGAAAATAAATCGGGATGAGCTTACATTTTTTAAAGGAGCTTATGAGTTCCAAATCTTTTTTGGAACTCATTTTGAAACTTATAAACTCTTAAAAAAAAAATACTAAAATGCTTTCAAATGGCTATAAGTTCTCTAATATCTTTAAAACTATTTTGAGAAGTTTATAAGTTCAGCCAAACACTCTCTTAATTTCATATGGTCGGACAAAATTCAATGATAGTCAAACCACATCAAAAGTGTTGAATATGCGCCGAATTGTGTGAGGCACAATCTACAATTTAATCTAGCTCTTAATCTATTTCTTTCAAATACCCCACAGATATCACAATCTTTTTTCATTTTATAATACTTCGGGCGCTAATAAAATTATTTTAGTAAAGTTTAACTGTCTCAATTTTCGGGGGTTTGCACCAAAAATTCAAGTTCCTTTTGAGTGAATTATTCACAATTGCAACATTCTCATCATGTCATATTATCATACGGCTGTAGTGAAGATCAGATAGCTTATCCCAAAAACCACGGCAATATCGTGATAATATTTGTACTTTTTTTTAATTTTTTTGCAATTCAAATGCAAAACCATATGTTGAGTTAAGATAGATAAACATATTAATTTTGAATGGGGATCGGCACGTTGTATACTTTTTAAATAATTTTAAAATATTAAAATAAATTAAAATTAGATAAATATATATATATAGATATTTATTTATGAAATAACTCATTTATAATCCGTGATCAATTCATAATCAATCCATCTACCACCTATTATCAACATCAATCAAATGAAACTCAATCCAACTCAACCTAAAGTTATATGGATTAAATTGAACCCGTAATTTCTAATCAATTTTACCATCACTATGTAAAACAATATGTTGAGTTAAGATAGATAAACATATTAATTTTGAATGGGGATGGAGCACGTTGTATACTCTTTAAATGATTTTAAAATATTAAAATAAATTAAAATCAGATAAATATATATATATATATATATTTGTTTATGGATCAACTCATAATTAATTCATCTACCACCCATTATCAACATCAATCAAATAAATTCAATTGAGCTTAACCTAAAGTTATATGGATTAAATTAAACCCGTAATTTCTAATCTATTTTACCATCACTATGTAAAACAATATGTTGAGTTAAGATAGATAAACATATTAATTTTGAATGGGGATGGGGACATTGTATAAATACAATAATGATAAATGTGTATGGAAGTAGGATAAAGATTTGCATAGGCATATGAAGAAAGAGATGTGGACAAGTACCGGAAGCACTGTAAACAAATAAAAATATGGAGCCCCCACCGCCCCACGTGCTATGTAACATGCTCCCATCAATCAACTGCCAATTTGACTATATATACTCATCTATCCACCATGTAGGGGTATGAGAGTTTAAATTTTTGTTAACAATAATATCAAATCTCAATTCTAAGACATAGGTCTAATTTTGGTATCCAAATCCATAATTAGTTGAAAATGCTGCGCTGTATATAGTTGGAAACATCAAAACAACTGAAATATATAAAAATTGTTGTTTGTGATGGGATTATTTAAGTTCATGTTACAAGGTCAATTTAGTCATAGCAACACAATTCCTATTTCCTACAAGGGTGGCAATTGAATGCACCTTGGAAATAAAGCTAAGAGCAAAATTTAGAGGGGTTGGGGGATGAAAGGTCGTATTAATACATATAATATGACATTTTCAATTTTTTTTCTTAATGATGCAGTAGTCATGACATTTTATGAAAAATGTCTTAGCAAAATATATTAAATTTTGAATTGAAATATGATGTGTCAAGCACTACTTTAACCAAACCCGTCAGCAGAGATGAACCTGTCTAAATCTTAAGTATGGAGTAGCAGAGCCCTCGACTAAGTCGGTTGTCCTCAATAGAGGTTTTAAGCTGGGTTGTCCTCAACCATGAGGTTATAAGCCAGAAACTCACTAAGTGTGAGAACCGATGTTCTCGAAGTGACCGATTGTCCTCGAGAGTGTGTTTGCATGAAAGAGGAGAAGCCTCAGAGTGCGAGACATGAGAGGAAAAATACCCCCAAGCTTATCCTCATTACCAAATCCGTGGCCGTAAAGCCACGAGGGGCCTCTATAGACCCTCGAGACCTCCTATGCAGAGTAGGCGGAGCGAGGGAACCGGTGGTTTAGAGGCGTTGAGGGCCCTCGAACATAGTTGTATCGAGGGCACGAGTCCTGCGCCCAGCCTTGGCCAAATTCCACGGCCAACAGTTAAAACCTAACTGGCATGGCTGACAGACCCTGTACCTACCACTGCCTAACACGTTTATACTGCATATGGGTCTATCCCACAGTCTCTAGCGCATTAAATGCCAATTCATAAATACAATCCTTGGTCATAAATGCCCAAGATACACATTAAATGCGCATTTGACCCTCCCCCCCCCCCCCCCCCCCCAATTAATGAGAGGCAAGGTCAACCACCACTTAGGAGTTCAAAAAGTGACAAAAGACATGTCCACTTATACCCCATGTGTTAGAAGGGTTGACCCACCCCCATCAACCACGTCACGTCAGGAGACCCCTCTCATATAAATAGCAAAAGGCACTCCCCCAAGAGATATATACACATCTATTCTTAATATTACATGCAAGAATAGTATTTTATTATTCATCATCTTCTCCAAATAACCTATCACTGACTTGAATATTGGAGAGCCTACGCCGGGGCAAAAATAGCTAGTCTCAAGTGCGTTCCTCCTTCTTGGACAGATGAGCCACTAGCATTCATTCAGAGCGTATCAGACCACGCCACGTGGTCAAGCTAAAATCCGACAGCATGAAAAGGTATCTTTCAAATACTACAAAATATTAAAATAGATTGTTGGAACATTTCATTGATTGAAACTTTTGGCCAATATTTTTTTATAATACTATATTTTTGTCCGATGTTAAAAGGAGTATAGGGAGTAGACCAATTTATAACTTCCTCGTCTTTAAATATGGCACAATTGTTCATCGGGTGGTCTACATTTGGGGACAAGTTCGAGCATCGTCCAATGGTGCCATCCATAGAAACAATAGCCATGTGCCTTTTCCCAAGTCATTTGACTAGGAGGCACATGTTGATACTATATTCTTGTTTCGCATTAAAAAGAGTATAGGAATTTGGTCAATTTCGAAATTTTAATACATCTCTCACCTTTGTATAACACTTTTTCCTAAAAGATAAACCTCATCACCTTCAGGCGAAACAATGTCTCATAGATTGGGCCTTTATGCTTGGTGACAAATAGGGATGTCAACGGGGTGAGTCTGGGTCAAGTTTGGCCAAACTTGGAACCTGCCCCACAAGAAAATTCTTAGACCCGAACTTGAGCCTACCCCAATCTGGCGGGTTCGGGTTGGACACGATAAACCTAGTTTATATTTAAAAAAAAAAATTTAAAAAATTTATATTATCATAACTTTCTAAATATAGAAAAATAATAGTATTACCAAAGTGCTAATTATTTTACAAATTTTTATGAACATATTTTAATTTTTGAGAAGTTAAATATCATTATGACATCTTTATTTGCACATATTTTGAAATTATAACTTAACTATAAATGTTATATAATTATTTTTATATATAAGAATATCATATTTATTCTTTTATGTGACTATGAATATAATATTTTACTTTTTTTTGATAAGTGTATAATATTTTATTTTTGTACATCAAGTATAGATACATATCATATAAATTTATATAAAATAATAAATATAATATATATATATATATATAATAATCCTAATGGACTGGGTCCGAATTTTAAAATAAAAACCCAGAGCGGGTCTAAAAACCTGCGTCGTTCGAGTTCAATCCGGACTCATTGTCATCCCTAGTGACACACTCAATTTATAAACTTCAATTCTTCTCTTACCTTTGTAACAATCTTTTCATAAAAGACAAAATCTCAATGGCCTTCAAATGTAGGAGAATCACTCACAAGGTTGAGCCTCTATGGACCATGTTTAATGATAGATTCAATTTATAACAAGCTCCAATTCCTCTCTTATTAAGGACAAATCTCATTACTATTAGGTCTGGCATTATAAGAAAGCACCACCTTCATTAGCAGAAATTTTGTGATGAAGATATTCTGTTATACATTTAAGGTTAGGGATGACAATGGATCCGGGTTGGACGGGGATTGGGATCCGATCTCATAGCCCCCTTAATGTGGCCGATTTTTAGACTCCTAACTAGGTCTGGGGGGGGGGAGGGGGTCCCGAGTTTTCATTTTAAAATTCGGACCCGCCCTGTTAGTATTTATATATGTATTTATTTATTATTTTATGTAAATTTATATTATATACATCTATACTTTATATAAAAGTATAGATTATATAAATAGTTACATAAAAAAAAAATATGATACTCATGTATATAAATTATGATTTCAAAATATGTGAAAATAAATATATGATTATGATGTTTAATTTTTTAAAAATTAAAATATGTTCAAGAGATTTGTAAATAATTAGTGCTTTGATAATACTATTATTTTTTTCATGTTTAGAAAGTTATAATAATATCAATTTTCTTAAAAATATATATTTTAAATTATTTTTAAAATATATACCGGGTCTACCGGGTTCAACCCGGACCCGGTGAGTCTGGCCCTGGTCCAAAAAATCCCCTGTGGGGTGGGTCCTGGGTTTGGCCAAACCCGCCCCGTTGTCATCCCTATTTAAGGTATCTATTATAGATTAGTGACATAATTCAGCGTAAAACAAAACTAAAGAAATAATTTGTGTCAATGTATTTAGTAACAGAATCGTTATAAATTAAATTCATCACATAAACTAAATTTATAGATTATTAGTTCATTATTAAAAAAATATGGATTTTTATAATATGGGACAACAATTTATATATAGGCACGAGTACAATATTATCCTTTTTTTTTGTGGGTACACACGAGTTCAATTTTAATTTGGAAGCCAATTCATTCTTTTGCGGAATGTTCAAAAATTGAACTAACTTTGAACCTACTTATTTTTTCGAATATTGCAAGAGCCAAGAGACGAGATTGCAGCTAGAGTAGAGAACATACATATTTTTCTTAATATGCTGCGGTTTGAGTTTGAGCTTAACAATAATGACATTTGTCGATATCCCATGGCCATTAATATTATTAACACCATTTTTGTCTGGGCAATTATGTGCGATATGGGTGACAACTTTTGATTGATGTTGATAATACATAACAAATAGAAAGAAAAAAAAAATCATACACGGTGACAATCGTCTAATATGTATATATCATCTGGCTTTACCCAATTTACTAGGTAACTTCCTACAAATTGTTAGATAATTCTGATATCTAAAATTCCATCTAGATGTAACATGACATTGTTAAATATCTATCAAAAATAAATTCAATTCACTACTTTATTTTTTGTGGTTCACAAGAATTACTCACCTACTTGGATATATAATTGAATATTTGGGTGCAAATGAGTCAAGTTCCAATGAAATTCAACTTATTTTCTATGTACAAGCTCAGGTTCAATTATGTTTTATTAAGTTTGAGATCAATGAGTTTGTATTATAAAGCTCAAAACATAATATATAGTCAAGCTTGAGCTCAACTCATTGTTCACTTAAAATTGTTTAGAGCTCGAGCTAGTTTTCAATGAGCCCTAGTTCAAACATATTCTCATTTATGTAAGAAAGATGTTGAATGTATATGTTTAAAATTAAAAAATGGGTGGTTTCAAAATAGTAATAGGTTGATCGATGCAACAATTGTACTCTTTTTCTTTAAGATGAATTTGTACCGTATTGGTGTTCACGATTGACGGATAATCGTCTCACAAGATACACCGATCGAAATAAGCTGAGATTTTGCCTCTACGTATCGGCTAATTTATTGTTTGATTCCATACATTAACTCAAGTAAGTAATGGCTTAATCTTGGCCGACCCACTACTGCACATGCAATATCTCGAGATTCCCATCATAGGAGGGGGTAAGATTGAATCTTATTTTGCCAAGATTAGTTAGCTACTAACTAATTTTACTTTTTAGTTCTCAATTTTAGCTTGACACAAGGAGACACATTTTGAGGTTAAATATGTTTGTTACTCCCATCCAATTCCATGAATGTGGGATAGCAAGCAACTAACCGTAATTGGTTGGGAGACGCATAATTCATATCTCTAACATACAAAACAAACCAAATAATTGGGCCATAACTCAGCTAATCATGAGTCGCAAGACAAGACCCAATAATCACATATCAAAAACTAAATGAATCCTGAAAAAAATGAATGAATCAATTTTGGTTTCATGCACTTTTCTTTATAAAAAATGAAATATATTTTTAAAAGGTTGTAATTCTTTACATGAGAGCTTTTAAATTAAATGATATAGCCATTGATCATAAAAAAAAAAAAAAAATCAAATCACACCAATTAATCATTAATGTAAAATATTTAATTTCATTCATAAATTAAAAAATTTCAACAAAATGCTATATTATAATTTTTAATCGAAGTGCCTGAGCTTCAATCGAGCTCTAATTGACCTTTTCTCATTAAGCTTTTAAACGGATATGATTTGATTCGATTCAACTCATCTTCTATTTCTAATTCGACAAAACAACACACCTAATGATGACATACGATCGAAGCAAAGTGAAAAATCGCAATTCACCCTATTGGCAAGGTAAGAGCAATTGATGTGAAGTTCCATTACGTAGGGAATACTAATATAATAAAATTTGACCATTAAATAAATTTGGGTGGGTTACAAATTTTAAAAAAATTCAAGTGACATTGAATTCACTAATATAAAACATATATTTTAGGAATGAAAACTATACATATCCTAAAACAAAAATTAGGAATAGTAGAGATGAGCGTGGCGATATAAGAACCAATTACAACTCACACCATGATAACATTGGCCGACAACTAGACCAGGCCCTGATTTGTGGCAGCGATATCTCCGTCCTTATACACCGTACACGTGTCCCTCCCTCATTCCCACGGATCGTACGGCACCTCACCCTACACTAAAATCCAAGCACCCAAGTATTTCCCAACCCTAAATTACCCAAAACACGCCCAGTCCTCACGTGGAACACCGAGGGCTGATGAGGTAATTTCAATACTTGCGTGGCCACCACAGTCATTCGGACTGTTCTGGAGGGTATTTACGTCATTTAGTATATTCAATTGTTTAATCCTGCAGATGTAGAAATACTTGGATTGGAAGATTTGCTGGGGATATTTGTTTTTGAGTGAGAGAGAGAGAGAGAGAGAGCGCTGAGTTGCTCTCAGTTGTCAGTGATTTCGGCAAATGCCCGGCACATTTCTAGGGATTAATTAAAGAATGCAGGACATACACGCCATTGGCGGTGGAGCCGCCGGCAGCGGCGGAGGTAGATCTTTTGGCGGTGGAGATAGAAGACTGCGGCCCCACAACCACCCCAACCACCAGGCTTTGAAGTGTCCCCGCTGTGACTCCCTCAACACTAAATTCTGTTACTACAACAACTACAACCTCTCACAGCCGCGCCACTTCTGCAAGAGCTGCCGCCGTTACTGGACCAAGGGCGGCGTCCTCCGCAACGTCCCTGTCGGGGGAGGTTGCCGGAAGACAAAGCGTTCGAAGCAGAAAACCAGCGCCGCCGCCGCCTCCGGCGACGGGCCGAGACAACTGAGCACAAGCGCTCAGACGTCGAGCAGTGAGAGCTCTAGCCTCACCGCCGCCACCACGGCCGCAACCCCTACCTCCGCCACGACGGCAGTGGCGGAAGAAGGTTCCGCGCCGAGCACTACGCCGTCGAACTCCGCCGTGCTTTACAATTTCCCTGATGCGAGGCTCTTCAACGCGAACCCTAACTTCGATCATCATCACCCGATAGTGAACCAGTCGACGGCGGCGGACGGCCAGATCTTCACAACGGAGATCGCGAGCCTCACGAGCCTGATGGCGTCATCGGCGGACATGAATATGGGGTTCGGGTTGGCCGACATTCCGACGACGTCGTACCGGCGTGCCGAACAGGAAAACCCTGCTCCGGCGTCAGACAACCCTGGCCCGGGGATGCGGGTGGATGAGTTCAAGGTGCAGGAGATGAGCGGAGGGATGGAGAACGATGGGCTGGCGGCGGCGCTGGACTGGGGGAGCGGCGGCGGCGGAGATGGCGGTGGTGCAGAACATGGGTTGTATGATCTAACGGCAGCCGTTGATCCTGCATACTGGAGTCAACCTCAGTGGACCGACAATGATCAATCCCTGAAGTACCTTCCTTAATCTATAAATCTCACCTTTTTCACTATCGAGATTCAAAATATTTTCAACACATATGCCTTTTTTTCCCCCCTTAATGTACAAAATTCAGAAATAATTCTAATTTTTTTTTTTTTTTTTTTTTGTCCTTTGTCGATTGTGTGATTTTAAGCATAGAACTAACTGTGATATATTTTTCCCCCCGTTTTTTTTTTCTTTTTGGTTTGTTTCTGGTGGTGCAATTTCTGGCTTTAATTTGGAATTTACTCCTATTTTTATCCTTATAATTAATGTGTTTGGGATTGGTATTTATGATATTTGATGGATTGAAAGTGAATGAAAATAGTTGTGAACTTATCAAGCATGACTTATTTGCTAAAATATCATTAAATTTTGGTCAATTATTTATATTGGTTTCTATTGTTTTATGACAGTGTTAAGCACACTTAAGATTTTAAAAGTACTTTTTAGAAGTTTACTTCAATTCAACTTGTAATCAACTTTGTAGTCACAAGTAATTTCTTTTTTTACACCGATTTGAAGTTGCAAGTGTCATATCCGATTTAACCAAACTCAACAAATTATGTAACAAAAATTGATTCACTTATCATGTGGTTCGACATTCTTTTAAAATTATATATTAATAACATAACATAGGTAAAATATTCACTTTGTGAATAATTTTGATGTGATCAAACCTGTTTTGACAAGTTTGCTAAAGCGAATAAGCTATTTCTTTCACATTTTCTGCTGCAACCAAAAATTAATTGAAAATATTTTATTTTCATGCATGGTAAAAACATTAAGAATTATATATGTTTCATTTTAGTACTTAAAAGTTGATCATATTGGTCCAAGTTTTCGGTCGAATGGAGATATATTCGCATTTAAAGGGGTGGAGTGTAATATTACTTTTGAATTCGGATACAAAATAAATATTGATTTCGTTTAGGCCTTCATTTGGGTAGCGCTATGTTACCGGTTATGTATTTTGGTTCCATTCTTTCTGTGTTGGCGCTGTGAATCTGGTTGGGTTTCACCAAACCAGTGCAGGTATAATTTTATTCATTCATGAATATATGAAAAAAAATAGCAATTTAAAATATTAAAAATCTGAGAAATGGAATCTAAAGAGGTTCTAAAGTATTTGCATGCGAAAGTGTGAAAACTGAAAAGAGATACTCAGTTATGGGACTTATGGCGTACGGACAATCGGTGTGGAGATCAAGGGCTCAGATCATGGGGTCGGTTGGCGGTGGGCTCCACCCACGAATGCGCCACTATTTCTCCACGCGGCGCCCTGATGCGGATTGATCATCCCGTGGCTACGTGTCGCCGTTTTACTGGATATGATATCATGTGATTTATTTTTTTTAAATACGCATACCATGCCAATTCTTAATTGTAAATTTCATATATTTTTGGGAGCGAGATACATATCTGTTAAATTATAAAATAATGGTGTGTCTTTTTATTTAGGGTAATTATAAATTGCATCTCTCAATTTATATTCATATAACACTTACATTTCTCAATTTTACAACGTAATAAATCAGTCCCTCGATTGAAATTTTGTTAATCGGACCGTTTGTCAAGCTAACGTGGCCAATCAATATAAATATTATAGGATCATTTTGCCCTCATACTATTCACACACACACACACACACATATATATATATATATATATATATATGCACACCCATACACAAACACACACACACACACACACATACACATAGAGAGAGAGAGAGAGAGAGAGACGAGGGGTGGGGGATGGATTGAAGAAAATTTGGTGGGATAATGGGGTGGGATGGGGAATTCGGGGTGGGGGGAATGGGGCAGGTGCGATTTTGAGAGGTAATGGTTTGGGGCAGATGCGATTTTGGGGGTGAGGGTTTTGGGGTGGGGAAGGGAAGGGAAGGGAAGGGAAGGGAAGGGGAGGGAAGGGGGTGATGAACAATGTTAAAAGGTGAAGTTTTTTTTTTTGCTTTCTTGTTTTAATTAATTAACCAATTAATTAATTAATATAAATTTTAAATTTGTATTTTTAGAAGAAATTAGACTTTGTATCTATTTTTAGAAATTAACCAACTATTTTAGAAATTTTAATTTTTTATTTTTTATTTTTATCATTTAATAAGTAATTTCATTAAACTTCCTATTTATTTAAATGACTTGAGTTTATATAATATTTTTTGTTTATATAAAAAATAATATATATTTAAGTTTTAAATTTATAATATTTATATAAAATAAATATTTTTAAATATACATATAGTAAACTATATTTCTTTCTTTTGGATGAATATGGGCTAAAAAAATATTTTCAAAATCCAATTTCACACAAAACACATTTTATTGGGGTAGTATTTTTTTCCTCCTATTAACCAAGATATTTTGGGCATTTAAGAAAAAAGGTGATGTGGTTATGACAAGAAGACGGCTTTCCTAACTTCGTTAAGTTTTTTCGCGTTGACTGTTAAGTAGAGGGGCTGATTTGTTACGTTGTGAAGTTGGGGAGTGTAAGTGTTACATGGGTACAAGTTGATGGGTGCAACTTGTAATTAACCCTTTTATTTATTAGTAGAATATTTGCACACTTAATACATATGTATAATAAAAAATAATATAATTTAATAATATACTAAAATTTTGATAGTATTTATACTATCAAAATAATTTTTAGCTATTTTAATGGATTGATAAAATTAGTTTAAGTAGAAATAAAACAATTTAAACTAAAAAAATTAAGAATGTAATATTAAAGAGTAATAGGAGATGATAGAAGCTAGTGAGAGAGAGAGGGAGATACTAGAGAGAACAAAGGGATGGAGGTAAAAAGAAGGTGAAAAATGAGAGATGAGAAATAAATAAAAAAAAGAAAAAAAAATAACAGATCAAAAATATTAATAGATTAAATGTGGTTATTAAATGATGTTACCTTTTTATATGATAATATAAATAATATAGATTATATTTTTTAATAGATGGTGTTTTAAGTCAGACATTCTTTGTAACATATTTTGTTACACTTATCTGAGCACGTCGATATTTATCATTGAGTGGTAAAAATTCAAAAAAGAATACCTACGGTTTTTTTTTCTTTACCATATTTTTCTTTTTTTTTTTCTTTTCTTAATATCAACCGTATATTAATGAGTGCATAACATTTAGATTGGTGTTAAGTGGCCAGCGAGCACTTTTCTTAATGTAAAGGGCATATAAGTAAATTAAATCACAGCATTGGATTTTATTAATATAGACATTGATTTAGCTTAATAATAGTTTTGAACATGATTTACAGATAAATCTAAATTATATTATAAGAGACTGAAGTTAAGCTATAGTCCTATCACCTGTGTTTACTGCTCATGCAGTCATCTGGTTCGATATTCAAACGTGGTTGAATTATGAATGAACAAATAGTTAAATTTGATTCACTAAAGTTGAGAGTTAGGTTTGAAGAGACTATTAGCAATTAAATTTGATGTGATACAATGAAGTGGATGCTTAGATAGGGATAATTAGGGGTGGGGGGCCTCATCCTTGTGTGTTAGGTAATACACTAATGGCAGTGCGTGGACAGTCATTAGTGGGGGCGCAGCGAGCAAGGTGTCTTCGCTCTGCCACCTCGACGCGTGCGCGGTGCGCACAATTAATTATGCCCAAATTCTTTCAAATTTTGGCCCACATGGACGGTTAACGATTGTATTTTATTCAAAATTTGATTCAATTGTTGCAAGAATATTCATTTAAGTGATGTGAATAAATCGTGAACATTGAATGTATGTGAGGATCAAATACTTGATTCATATAAGAATTTTTAATTAATATATTGGCTCACTACCTTATTATTTGGAGTTAATCATAGACTCAAATTCTAAAAAATTTGTCCATTCATCGAATGTCAAAACACTGATAATGAGAATTAAATTGTTTTGATATTATATAAACTAGTTGTTTAATGCCCCATATATATATACAAAATCATCTCAAATTCTTTTTTTTTTCCTTTTGTATTGGAAAATTTTACATCAATATTTACTTTCTCATCGAGACAAAAGCAACTATTTGAAATAATTTTATGTGTTATATGATATTTAGTTCTATTTTATCTTATAGATTCGATGATTCCAAATACTCATTGATATTTGAAAAATTTGCTAGGATTTTGAAGTGAGACCATATATGTCTCTTCTCATATATATATATATATATTATATGCACCTTCTCCATGTAATCTTTTTAAGTCGAAACAAGGTGGAGGTCATGAATCACGAATGCTAAGTTTTGAGATTCTAAACCCTCTTAATGTGAATATTGGTTTATGCAACTATAATTTTTAGTCTATTGAATTTTATTTTGATTATAATTTATGCAATTGTTATTCTTAATTTAATATATTGATGCAATTGAAATGAACTCGATCGTGCCTTTTAATTAAAAGGAAAGAAAATATATTGCATGTTGGGTAATTAAACATCAAAGCTGCCATTTTATGATTACATACTCGTCAAAAGTTCACTTATACCTGCGTACTTCGTCCAAGAGTTGTTTAGTTAGCCTGAAGAGTCCCGAAGGCGCTAAAAATGACAATGGTACTCAATTTTTAAGGTACAAGTGTAATGTTTAAGTTCTAAAGAGTACACAAATATAAAATCGCATATTTTGGAGGTCCAACGTGAAAATTTTTAAACTTTTTTGTCATTTTAGGACAAGAATCCGGCCCCAAAAAAGAATTCAAAATCAAGTCTCCACAGTCCTTAAAAAGCACAAGATAAAATCAACCGTTTCACAAAATTCAAAAAAAAAAAAAAAAGAAAGAAAAAAAATTGCTGGTTTTCAAAATTCTCAACTGATCGATCTCCATTTTCATCATCAACAAAAGATCGATCGATGGAGAGCAGAATTTATGAAGCCCAACAGCAGCATTTGTTCGATTTGCAAGATAACAGTGGTTTCGGGTCGGACCCCAAATCATGGCTCTCCGGCGGCGACGACGACCTCAGGCGGACTCTCTCTTCCCTCTCCGCCGCCGCCGCCACCGCCTCCGCCACCGGTAACGTCGACCGCGTCCTGTTCAACGACCTTGTGGAGATGGTCCCTCTCGTTCAGTCACTCATTGTAAACCTCACTCATTTCAGTTTTTTGAAATATTTTCTTGTTTTACTTTTCAAATATTATTGGATTGTTATGGGTTCTTTTTTTTTTTTTTATTGTGCCCTTGATGTTCAATGTTAGGATCGGAAAGCTAGTTCTTCATTTACAAGACGGGGTTCTATGATCTATACCAAGACGCCTTCCAGAGAATCCCTTTACAAGAAGGTAGTTTCTTTTTGCCCTTCTTTATTTTCTTGAAAGATTTGTGTTCTTGTTAAACTTATGAGTCATCAAGTCTTTCTTAAATGTGCAAAATTGGGACATTGAATTGCAAGGGAATGGATTAGGACGTTTCCTTTTAGTGTTTGTGTTCAACTAGTTGTTAAGAGTTTCTCATTTATTGTCTCAGTTATGTATATGGTACAATTCTTTTTATGACTGTGTTTTTGGAGATAAACTTCAAATCAATAGTGTCCGTCTCCATAATCGATTTCCCTCGTACATTTCCCCAGTCTCGATATTTTCCTTAATGAAATGGAAGATTGTTTGACTTGATTAGTTAAATCTGTTACTTGGTAAATCAGCTAATTGGCCGCGGAATCTACATCATTAGCATTTGATGTTGGTTAGCTCCTTAGATTTGTTGGCATTTGGAAGAGGCTTAAAATAGAGCTTTACCATGAGGGCTTTATTGATAAATTAAAAGTTAGATTACTGGCTAGGTTTTTTTTTTTTAAATGAGGGTTCTAGATATTTTGACCCTTCCGCTCTCGAAGTTATGTCTTTCTTGAATTAGTATTTTGAATTCTATCATCTTTGTCCACAAGTTAATTCATTGTATGGACTTGGATGATGTTCTAAAATGTGCATTGATGAATATGGAAGTAATAAATGTCAATCTCGTAAATCTTCGTATGGCCTTAAGTGCACTACAGAAAAAATTGTTGTTGTTATGTTGATGATGTATTGGTACTGGAGAAAGACATCTAAAACTAATAAATTAGACTAAATGTTTTACTTCTGCATGCTTAATTTGAAAGATTTGGGTGAAGTTGATGCTATCTGTTAATAAGCTAAGTTGACCATTGGTCATAAATGGTCACAAGAGGAGTTTGGAAAGAAATCTTAGGCAATTTGTCTCCACAAAACATCGCAACTACCCTTTATTATCCAGTGTTCATCTAAAGCAGAACTCAGGTGGTAAGAGTTTCACAATTTTGATTATGCTTCATAGCATTGATAGGCTTGTTTACTGATTAATTTCACTAGATTTACCATAGCATAAGCTATAAATAGACTCGGCATATGCACTCAAAGTCCTTCTGAAGAGCAGTGGAAACGTTTATTGTAGATTTCTTTAATAAAAGTAGTTCTGACAATGTTTTCAATTTGTATAGATTTCCATGACGCGGAAAGATTGTAGCCATGTGAGCTGGTTTTATGAATATGAGAAAATAAATCGCAAATAGATATTAGGTCTATTTGCTCAAAATTCATGAAATAAAATTTTTATTGTCTTAGATACGTATTATGAGGCTTAGTGTTTCTTTATCCTGCTGCTCAATATCCCTTTATGGATGAGACAGTTTCCATCTTTGTTGCTGAGTTGAGATTGCCCAAACTGCATTACGAAAGCAAAAAATAAGACTTGGCAGATAGTTTGACCAATCTGGTGATTCTATTGCTCAATATGGTGATTGTTTGCCCAAACTGCATAAAATGGTAACACCAGTGATATTGGTTGAACACACAATATGGTGATTCATTGCTCAATAGTGGAAACTTAGTATTCTTGAGTTTATAGATGAACTTGGCAGATTGTTTGACCAATATAACTAATGCAAATTTTAGTGACAAGCAAGGATTGGGCTTACGTTTATTATAGAAACCGACAATGATGACTGTAGTCCAACCTTGATGCAAGTTGTGATCTGGTGAACTTGCCTATATAGGTAAAGAAAAATGTCAGGTTAATTGAAATACCATATATTGTTGATATGTATGTCCATCTAATGTATGATAAATAAGACCGCGACATATAAGAGTAATTTTGTGGGAGAAACTTTTCAATCCCCCTAATTACTTGAACAAGAAGGCGAAATTGGATTTTCATTAACTTCTTTTTTGTTGATGTCATCATTTCCCATTAAAATTTCTGCCAGCTGGATCAATTTGTTAAACAACAACAAATATTAGGGGTGTGGGATAAAGTTATCCAGACCAGAAGGGGGGTTATCTGTATTTACACCAAGTTGAGGTCTGTGTAGTTACCCTTGTTTAATTGTAGCATATACTTGATAGATTCACAAATGTGATTTTAGAGCTGGCTGTTGCGATAACTTGGCTGCCCTTTTGAAGTTTCCAAGAAGGGTGTGGGATGTTGCAAAACCAAAATTCCAAACGCCTGTACATTTAGTTCTTGTAATTTTTCAATTTTAAGATGGCATTTTCTGTCAAACTTCTGATTATGGATTTCAATATTGACGCATACCTTGTCCCCCTTCGATTCTTCATTATTTTGCACAAAGGGCCAGTTTTTTTGTACAATCAAAGTGGGTGCTCATTTTGATACTTGCTGATGCAGACAGCTGGAAGGAGTGCCACACTTCCAAACAAAAAGCATAAGGACCAGGGAGACAGGAATGCAGCCAACCAAGATGAGAACTTGTCAATTTTCTCCTCGAGGACGTTGCTCTCTGAAAAGGATAGAGAAGAACTGACGGCGTTGCGGGACCAAGTGGAGGATTTAAAAAGGCAATTATCAGAAAAAGATGAACTTCTGCAATCAGCTGAACATTCAAAGAATGAGATGGCTTCAATTCACACGAAACTTGATGAACTAAAAAATGAGGCTGCAGAAAAGGACTCACTGATTAAATCCACTCAACTACAGCTTTCTGATGCAAAGGTATGGGAAATCCTCAGACACCAAAGTTTTGCATTAGTGCATCTCTCTCTCTCTCTCTCTGTGATACTACGCTGTGTTGTTATGATTATATCTGTTCTTTTCACAGATTAAGCTTGCCGACAAACAAGCAGCCGTGGAAAAGTTACAATGGGAGGCAATGACTTCGAACAAAAAAGCGGAGAGACTCCAGGAAGATCTAGATAGGGTGCAGGGAGAGATTTCATCTTTCATGTTATTAATACAAGGCTTGACAAGGAATGACTTTGACGTTTCTGCTGGAGATTATTATGATGATGTCCCTTATCTTCTTGATCAAAACCATGAATTGGTTAGTCATTTACCAATTATTATTGTTTTCTTTTCTTGTTTGTGTTATTAGCTCCTACATTGTCCGATGTGGTCTTAGAAATTTGTGTTGTGACTATACTTTTACTGAAACTTGTTAGGATTATGAAGTGGATGCGCAGAGAGTAGAAGCAGCAAGAGAAGCTTATATTTCTGCTGTGGCGATTGCAAAAGAAAAGCAAGACGAAGAATCTATTACTGCTGCTGCCGCTGCAAGATATCATCTGCAGTCGATTGTTCTAAAACAAACCTAAACAGCCTGCAAGAAAAACGAACCCCGATAGCTTAGGAATATATCAGGTTTGCCTAAATGATGGAATGGCCTTGTATTTATGAGTGTTGAGTGTTCTTATATTTCACTCAAATTGAGATTCTTATTGATGTTCCTAATATACTGTATGTTGAGATGGTGGCATTGTAATTTAACATGGAGATCAATTGCACGTCATGGATTTGTCAATCCTATTCTGAATTAAAGTTTATATGATATCTTTTATATTGCTATACATGCTCTGAGCTCCTTTGGTTATTTAGCTCTTGTCCATATTGAAAATTAGGGCTGTCAATGGGGTGGATTTATTTTTTCTATCTTTTATTCGCTCTCCAAAATCACTCTAAATTTTAGAATATTTAAACAACTAACATATACTCTACAAGAAAACACCACTCACTTAACTAATAAAAAATTTGTGATGAAAAAATTCTGTCACAAATTTAAGGTATTTATAATAGATTAATGATGTAATTTAATATAAATAGAAATAAAAATGAAATTAGCGTAACATGACATTTATTAATAAAGTTGTTATAAATGAAATCTATTACAAAAAGTAAATTTATAATATATCAACAACGCATTCTTGTAGTAATATTTAATGAATCAAATTCGACCATAAGTATGTGTAATATGAAATATGTTGATTTTATATGAAATTAAGCTATATGTTCAATTGAAAATTTGAATTTGAGTTTTAATAATGTTCTTTTACTAATTAATAAGGACAAATCACGTAATTGGTCTATAAAATTTACGATTATAATCACTTTAACCCCTAATGATGTGGTACATTTTTGATCGGACCTTTTTTTGGAACACGAGTCACTTGCATCTCTATTCATCCAGAGTGCCTCCCGGTTTAGTTGGTCAAATGCGTTGCTCTTCGAGCAACCGGTCGAATCGACCAGACCGATCAAGATCGGGTCGTGCGGTCGACTCCATGTCCGATTGAGCCCTCGGTATGTCTTGTCACCCCATGCTTGCATTAAATGTTCTATCAATTCAAAGTGTGGGGGTAGCCACCTAACTCTATACCTCATTAATTAAAACCACATAATATCACTAGATTGAGCATTTAGGCTTATTGGTCATTCTACATCATCACATAGCGATCTACTAAGCCGAGGGGCCTCATGGGGGTAGATCTACATGGTCATATTATAAGTCTCTAAATACCTCTCACATTTATATTAAGAGATACATTAATTACATTTCATCTACCCACTCTGTTCAAATACTCATTTAATCCGATCATAGACTTAATCATCGAAGGGTCTTAGCTGAGATCTATTTCGACTAGCTTATGTTGCTTTTCTCTTGTTGAAAGTCCATGTCTTCCTGATCAACTCCACTAACCTTATATCCGACCGGAGCAGCTGACCAACTCGACTACTCTCAAATTCGATCCGCTTCACCTAATATTTAAATTACAATGTTTTAGTCCTTGTTTCCATTATGTTTCGCTTTAGTCATTTTTATGATTTTTTATTGTTATTTAGGTTGGAATTTTTTTTTCTTTAGATAAAGTTTTGGATCGTTTATCGAGTTCGAATATTGTATTGAACCATATGGGGTTTTCAGGTTGAATGTGAATATAAATGACTAATTGAGTTTATGTTAAAATTTCTAATCAAAATCCAATCCCGTTGATAATTGTATTAGGAATTGTTTAGTTTGTGAGGGATAAAATTTACTGAGATAGCAAACATCGAGATGGAAAATATCATATTACTATTGAACTGATGCTTCTAATAGTTCCATTTGAATGTAATGATATTAAAATGTATTGAAACAGTGAAATTATGATATTATCATATCTAATCCAACGGCTAAAAATACCATTTGAGTATTACCTAAAAGAGTAGCGTCTCATGAGCCGAGATATTCTCTCTAAGTTACTGCTCAAAGTAACAATCTCTTGATAAGAACTAAGAATCAGATTAGAATCACCTTACATGCATGCCTAGCAAACAATCATATACTAACAAATAACTAAAGTACAAACCAAAATCAATACTCTATCTCCAACAGTCCTATAAGCATCATGCATGCAAAAGCCATACAGAGATTGTTTAGATTATCGCATTATCCAAATAAGAAAGCACCAGATGATGACAGCTAATTTAGAATCTACAGCAGTGAGGGCACAGTGTGCTCGGCGGCTCGTGGTTCTCCGATTTTGGCATGTGAACTGGGCTGCCTATCCATTCAATACCCAGTCTGCATGTAAAAATGCCTGCCTTCAGCTAACGCTGGCTATATAGATACATGTGTATGTGTGTGTGTGTGTGTGTATAGATACATGTGTGTGCGTGCGAGCGTGTGTGTGTGCACGCACGCTTGTGTTCGTAAACAAAACTCACACTGGGAAGGCAAAAGAGCTTGTGCTGGTATCTGATACATTAGAATCACAAGACTCAAAAGAAGACTCCTTTTTGCTTCCAATATTTGGGTGCTGCTGCTGTTGCTGTTCATTAACAGTCTTGATTTCTTTTATTTCACCGTCACGAACCCAATCCCCGCTCTTCATTTCCTGCAATTAATAAAACCCTTGATCTCCTCAATCATTTTTTTTTTTCCAAAAAAAAATTGAGTGTTTGTGGGCGCCCGCATGATGGGGGATAGAGGCAGGGCGCAGTTACCTTTGCATCCGAAGTAAGCCCTCCACGTTCGCCGTATTGAAGCTAAATCAACCGAAAAGAAAAGAAAAGCAAAAAAAGGAATAAAACAGACAATTTTGAATTGAAGAGCAGTTGTTAACTAAAATCATGCACAAAAAATGAGCACTCACTAACCTTTCTATTGATAGGCTTTAATGGAATAATAGCAGTATTAGTCGTGGTAGTGTCTGAATGTTGATGATTATTGTCACCATCATATGGTTGTTGTTGTTGTGACGAAGATGATGAGTTGGGCTCATTGATCATGTGTATTGCACCATCTTCTCTGAAGCAGAAAACTATATAATCTTCTTCTGCAAAACGCGGCTCATGATGATGGTGCCCACTTTTGCTCATTTTATTCAGTGATGATGTACCCTCAACTGATTCCCCTCCGACAGCTTCATCACACGTTTTCGCACTCATCCTGTGGCCTCGCTGGACACGTCTCGAGTCGAGAACCATGCTCCCCCCGGCCGTCTCAGGGGGTGCGCCATTGGGCCGTTCTCCTGAAACCGAAACACAAAATTTAAGAGCCTCAGCTGATCAGAGTTACATGCACATCCATTTACACAAGAAAGTTGCTTCTTTTTCTTTTTCTTTCTTTGTTTTTTCAGAAAACACACACACACACACACACAGAGATTCTTGATTCTTGTTTCTTGACACCCGAGTCAAAATTTTGAACCATAAACTGATTACCTAGAGGGATGCGGCAAGCGTGGAAACACGACGCCAAGTTTCTTACTCTCCACCGGACAAGCTTCGGGACGGTGCATGGTGAGCTCATGATTCTTGATCGCCCGATTCGTCTTTCGTGGTGGTTGGCGGTGGTGTTGTGTAGTTAGTGTGGTGGAGGAGAATGTTTGAAAGTTTCAAAATTTGAAAGAGGCATTAACAAGGTGAGTTATAAAGGAGGCAGTTACAGACTGTGAGCACAATATGGAATGGGAGTAAAATGGGGAGATTTGCAAGGAAACTATCAATATGGACGTTGCCCACTTCCCAACAATATACACTAAATTCAAAATTCATTCGCCCTTTTCGTAATAAGATCCAAAAGAATTAAAACAACTAGTCACGTGGACACACCAATGTCTGTAAAATAAAAAAAAATGCAATTTAATTATGTATTTAAATTTTGAATAGATAAAATTATAGATATGTATTAGACTTTTTTACATGAATGGAAACTTTTTAGTGTTCATTAAGTTTAAGATAAGTGGAAATTAAAAAAAAAAATCAAAATAACATAATATATGATCGAAAAATGATTATATATTAAAGAATCAAAAATTATTTAATATTATGACATGATAAAGAAAAGAGGGGAGATATGAGAGAGATTGAAAAAGTAAAAGAAAAGAACGAGTAGGGGAGAAAGAGGGTAGAAAACAAAAAAATAAAAAATTAATGTCCTAAAATTTGAGAAACCAATACAATTATTAAAAAAATTGTATAGATAGTATTGTTAAAATATTGACTTGAATTTCGACAACCAAAATTTGTCACATCTCAATATAAAATTTGTGGCCAAGATTTTTCCAAGAGTTGAGAAATTCAATTTGACTACAAATTAGATGGAAATCTCTTGCAAGCCAAGTTTCATGAAATAGAAGTAAAATTGAAATTGGATGCATGCACAAAGGCCGGTGGAATTCCCTATAAATTAAGGGTTGGATTCTTTGGTGTGGGATCATCCGAGAAACAAGAAATATTGAGAGCTTTGTGGTGGCTTGTAGAAAGAAAAAAAAAAGGGGGGGCAACATTTTGAGGCTTTGAGAAATAATAGAGAGTTGGAAAATACTTGAGAGAAATTCTTTGTGAGAGAATTGTGAGGTTGCTTTCTTGGGATTTTGGTTTAATTAGAGAATATTTTTTTTAATTGTTGTAACTCTCTGTAAAGCTCATTATAGTGGAATCGTTCCTCGCCCGTGGACGTAGGCTTGTTATTAGCCGAACCACGTAAATATCGTGTCATTTTAATTTTCGTTTGTTTTATTATCAAATTATTGTCGCCTATTTAAAATAAAGAGGAAATTACTGTTTTCAACCCCAACTATATGCGCTTTTTCACTTTGCAACCTAATTTTTTTTGAGTTATAAGGGGGGGGGGGGCGAGAGAGAAAGAGAGAGAGAGGCGTAGGTGGTGGTGGTTGGTGATGGTGGGGGTTGTGCCGGCTGGTGGTGGAGGGCAGGGGTGGGGGAACAGGGGAGGGGTAGGTGGTAGGGTGGGTGAGATGAGGGTGGTGAAGAAGATAATGGCAGCGGTTGGTGGTGGCGGCTGCAGTCATGGTGGTGGTGGAGGCGGCGTTGTGGTGGTGGTGGTGGGTGTGGGGAGGAGGGGGGAGTAGAGAGAGAGAGAGAGAGGTTGCTGGTGTTGGTGGGGGGTGGGGGTGGTGAAGAAGATGATGGGAAGGGGAAAAAAAAAAGAAAATGACAAAATACCTTTGATAAATCACGTGTACATCACGTGTCGGCGGTCCAGTGACAGTTTTTGATCGAAAAATATACTTAAGTTGTAACCGGTAAAAAATTACATAGATCGGGTGGCAATCGGTAACTCGAAAAAAATTAGGTTGCAAAGTGAAAAAAAGGCATAGAGTTGGGGTTGGAAATAGTAATTATCTCTAAAATAAATGTACTACGTGATGCGAGTGCTAGCCTAACAAATTGATATCAGAGCCCTGGTTGTTGGTACATTTATTTTGGTATTTCTTATTAAGTGAGGATGTCGACGACAAAATTTGATGTCGAAAAGTTTGATCGAAAGATCAACTTCACTTTATGGCAAGTGAGGATGTGTGCCGTTCTCGTACAGAACGGAGTTCAAAAGGCTGTGACCGGTGTAAAGCTAGAGGCCATGTTGTCTTCGTCAAATGGGAGGAGATGGATGAGAAAGCCCACTCGGCTATTCAGTTGTCTTTGTCAAATGAAGTTTTGTGTTAGATGATCGCTGAAAGACAACGAAAGATCTTTGGGATAAGTTGGATTCTCTCCACCTGAAAAAGACTCTCACGAATAAGTTGTACAAGAAATAGTGCCTATATTCAGAGCGAATGAGTGAAGGTACACCTCTAAGTTCTCATATTGATGAATTTGAATCTATTATTATGGATTTGCAAAATCTAGATGTCATTATTGATGATGAGGATAAAGCCTTGTTACTACTTTGTTCATTACTCCATTCGTATAGACATTTTAGAGAAACCATGTTGTATGGAAAAGATACTATATCGCTAAAAGATGTTAAATCTGCTTTGGAGACCAAAGAAAAAATGGATCATGATATCACTGGTCAAACTAGTGATAGTCAGGCACAAGGCCTATATACAAGAGAGAGGTCCAAACAAAGAGGAGTTAACAAAAGCAAGCCAAAATTTAGATCAAAATCCAGAAGTAAAGGTGTTGTGTGTTGGCATTGTAAAGAACCAAGGCATGTTCGCAGAAATTGTGATAAGTTGCAAAAGAATAGAAACGCTCCACAAGAAAATGAAGATTTTGGCGACGTGAGTATTGCTGAAGATGGAGGTGGCATTGATGTGCTTCTTGTGGCAGGGAAGCAGGACAAATTCAACGATGAATAGATTATGGTTACGGGTTGCTCTTATCATATGTGTCCCAATCGGGACTGGTTTACTACATATGAGTCTATTGACGGATGAGTTGTTTTAATGGGGAATAATGCTCTATGCAAAACTATTGGTATTGGAACGATCCAGATCTAGATGCACGATGAGATTGTTAGAATATTGCCTGACGTAAGACATGTTCCAGATCTCAAGAAAAATCTCATCTCATCGGGCACCCTAGATGCAAATGGGTACAAGTTTTCAGCTGAAGGTGGAGTATTGAAAGTAAGCAAAGGCGCACTGGTTGTCATGAAAGCCAGAAAAACAAGTAGCCTGTACGTGTTACAAGGTGCTACCGTTATAGGCTCTGTAGCAATCTCATCATCTTCTATGTCAGATATTGATATTACAAAATTATAGCATATGAGGCTCGGTTATATAGGTGAGAAATATTTGACCTTGTTGAGTAAAAGAGGTCTTCTCTGTGGCCAAAGCAAAAGAAAGATGGATTTTTGTGAACACTGTGTGTTTGAAAAGCAAAAGCGGCTTAGCTTTGGTACTGGAATCCATAGAACTAAAGGTTCTTTGGATTATATTCACTCTAATCTTTGGGGACCATCACAAGTTCCATCAAAAGGAGGAGCTCGATATTTATTGACCTTTTTTGATGATTTTTCAAGGAAGGTCTAGGTCTATTTTCTGAAGCACAAAAATGATGTGCTTGATACTTTCAAAAAGTGGAAGGCTTTGATCGAAAAGCAAACTGAAAGGCAAATCAAAAGACTCCGAATAAACAACGGTTTGGAGTTTTGCAGTGGAGATGTTAACAGGTTTTGTGAAGTTGAAGGGATTGTCAAGCATCACACTGTAGTTAACACTCCACAACAAAATGGCGTAGCAGAGCGCATGAATAGAACTCTTTTGGAAAGAGCTCGGTGTATGTTTTCCAATGCTAGCCTGTCCAAAGTTTTTTGGGCCGAGGCAGTTTCCATTGCTTGTTTTCTGGTGAATCGGTCACCGTCTAAAACAATCGAGTTTAAAACTCTTGAACAGGTATGGTATGGTAAACCCGCTAACTATTCAAATTTGATAATATTTGGATGCCCTGCTTATATGCATGTTAATGAAGGGAAATTAGAGCCTAGAGCTAAAAAGTGTATTTTTCTTGGTTATACTTCTGGGGTGAAAGGGTGTCGGTTGTGGTGTCTTGATCCTAAGTCACTTAAATTTGTTATTAGTAGGGATGTTACTTTTGATGAGTCTGCTCTACTATCCCCAAGAAAGGAGTCCACAGTTTCTTCTCATAGAGATAAATCAGAGAGTGCATCAAAGTAGGTAGAGCTTGAAATTCCTAGTCCACCTACAACGTCTGAAAGTCCCACTGGCTCTGGACCTTCAATAGAAGAGGAGCCTGATACTATTGAAGAAACATTTTCCCAAGAGAAAAGATGCATTGCTAGAGATAGACCAAGAAGATAAATACGACCACCAAAATGATATACTAATTATGTCGCTTATGCCTTGTCTGTTGGAGAATAAACAAATACTATTGGCTAGCCAGCTAGATATTCTGAAGCAGTTTCTTTAAAAGATTCCTCGAAATGGTTGATTTCTATACAGGATGAAATTGAGTCTCTTCACAAGAACAATACTTGGGTATTTGTAAAACCGCTAGCCAAGCAAAGGATTATAGGGTGCAGATGGATCTTTAAAAGAAAGAAAGGTATTCCTGGAGTGGAAAAGGCAAGATATAAGGCACGGTTAGTAGCTAAGGGCTACAGTCAGATATTAGGTGTTGATTTTAATGATATTTTCTCACCTGTTATGAAACATAGTTCTATTCGTGTCTTGCTTGCTCTAGTTGCCATGCAAGATTTGGAGTTAGAACAACCTGATGTTAAAACTATATTTTTGCATGATGAATTAGAAGAAGAAATTTATATGCAATAACCGGAGGGTTTTGTTGTGACAGAAAAAGAAGATCACGTTTGCCTGTTGAAAAAATCTTTGTATGGCCTGAACAGTCTCCGAGGTAGTGGTACAAAAGATTTGATTCCTTTATGATTGGTAATGGATATTCAAGGAGCAACTATGATAGTTGTGTTTATTTTGAAGAACTCATGATGACTCATTTATCTATTTGCTTATTTATGTTGATGACATGTTGATTGCAACTAAAAATAGGTCTGATATTGATAAGTTAAAAAAGCAGATGAGTGAAGTATTTGAAATGAAGGATCTTGGTCCAACAAAGAAAATCCTTGGCATGGAAATCAAAAGAGATAGACAAGGTGGGAAGCTGTATTTAACTCAAAAGAGCTATATTGAGAAAGTTTTGGAGAGATTCGGTATGAAAAATGCTAAACAAGTATCTACTCTATTGGTTGCGCACTTTAGATTGTCGACTGCTCTATCACCAAAGTCTGATGATGAAAAGAGATACATGACCCGAGTTCCCTACTCCAGTGCAGTTGGTAGCATGATGTATGCTATGGTTTGTACATGCCTAGATATTTCACATGTTGTTAGTGTGGTTAGTAGATATATGTCTTGTCCAAGGAAAGCACACTGGGATGCAGTGAAATGGATTTTGAGATACTTGTGCGGGACTTCTAAAGCTTGTCTGGAGTTTTGACGGAGTAATAGTAATTTGGTTGGTTATGTTGACTCTGATTATGCTGGTGCTCTTGATAAAAGAAGATTATTGACTGGATATGTATTCACTCTTGAGGGAAGTGCAATAAGCTGGAAAGTTTCATTGCAGCCTGTGATTGCATTATCTACTACAGAGGTTGAATACATTACAGTAACTGGGGTGATTAAAGAAGGAATTTGGCTACGAGGCTTGTTGGGAGAGCTTAGTTCTTGCTCTGATGAGACAATGATTTTCTGTGATACTCAAAGTGCCATTCACTTGACTAAATATCAAATGTTTCACGAAAGAACTAAGCATATTGATGTAAAGTTTCACTTTGTTCGTGATGTTATTGCACGGGGTGATATCTCAGTGAAAAAGATTTCTACTCATGAGAATCCCGAAGATATGCTAACTAAGCCTCTTCCAAGGATCAAGTTCAAGCATTGTTTGGACTTGATTGGTATTGCAGACAGATGATCTAGTCGGCGAAGTGGAGCGAGACCACTGTTTCAAATTTTTGTAAAATTCATGTTAATGTGGAGATTTGTTAAAATATTGACTTGAATTTTGAAAACCAAAATTGGCCACATCTCAATATAAAATTTGTGGCAAAGATTTTTCCAAGAGTTGAGAAATTCAATATGACTACAAATTAGATGGAAATCTCTTGCAAGCCAAGTTTCATGAAATAGAAGCAAAATTGAAATTGGATACATGCACAAAGGCTGATGGAATTCCCTATAAATTAAGGGTTGGATTCTTTGGTGTGGAATCATCCGCGAAACAAGAAAAATTGAGATCTTTGTGGTGGCTTGTAGAAAGGAAAAAAAAAGGGGGCAACATTTTGAGGCTTTGAGAAATAATAGAGAGTTGGAAAACACTTGAGAGAAATTCTTTGTGAGAGAATTGCGAGGTTGTTCTCTTGTGATTTCGATTTAATTGGAGAATATTTTCTCTAATTGTTTTAACTCTCTGTAAAGCTCGTTATAGTGGAATCGCTCCTCACCCGTGGACGTAAGCTTGTTATTAACCGAACTACAAATATCGTGTCCTTTTAATTTTCGGTCGTTTTATTATCAAATTATTATCGCCTATTTAAAATAAATATACTACCTAATCCGGGTGCTAGCCTAACAAGTACTGATTTTCCATCAATACAACATGCTACTAAATTGTCATCAGAAAATGGGAACAGAACAAATATTTTTCTAACAACGTTTGTTGCCATATTTGAGGATTTAATGTAGGAGAAATCACAATATTTTGTGATCCTACAAGTAACTTTTTTTATCCTATTCTCTACATTCTAAAATAATAGGCCAACTTGTGATAAAATATTTTGCATTAATCAGCAAGTTTTAGCAGAAATCAGCAGGCTTGCCAATTTGTATGCCCTCGTTGGCTACGAACCCCGTAATCGCACTTTTCTGCCAACTCTTGAAATTCCTGCATTTACCGAGACAAATTTTGGTTTAATACACAAGAATAATACAAATATATACGCGTGCGTGTACGTGTGTGTGTGTGTATCAATTTGTACATTATTGAATGATTTTGTTAAGTTACTGTTGCATTATAAATGACTATATTCTCAGCCAAATTAGTTATCAAAAAGTAATAAGCGCGCGATTTTTTTCTATTTCTTAACAATTAGATTCGGTTAAACAAGATATGATGTAAAGAGAAACACGACTAACTTGTGATCAAGATGCGCGAATACTTGTCCCCCCGGAAAAGCTTGTTTGGTAGTCTCAAATGAAACTTTGATTGCTTTTTTCCAGGTTCCACCGACGCCGTTGTGGGATTTTAGTTGATTTGGATCCTCCATTGGCAATGAATATCTAGAAAGAAGGTGGCCTACCCAGACACCATCTTTTCTGAAATTAAAAGTAAATCATTTAGTTAAAGTATAAGACTTTCATTATATCATTTACTGAATCTTTGTTTTTAAATGGAAAGTCAGAAATTTAAAGTATGCACAAGTGCAGGTTTCCCTCAAAAATTACAAATTAAATCACCTCATGAAAGTACAAGATTAGCAACTTACAGAGCTATATCCATATGTCGTGGTACGTAATGTCCACCGCCGAGTTTGTTTAAGATGCCATATTTTTGTCGTGGGGGGATTGTCAAGCCAATATATATATATATATATATATATATGTGCATGTATGTGTGATGATGTAATAAGGTATTATGCGACATCATCATATATGATCCAATGGGATAAAACTCAGTTGGTTGTATGCCTACTTAGGTGTCAAACAAGCTCACAACTTTTCAAATCAAAAGCTTAGTTTCATGGAGTGGCAACTATTTTGAAATGGTTACCTGCTCCAATCTCCTACTGCAGTTCCTCCTCCAAGGCCTAATCCTTCCCATACAAGCTTAATCACAAGAATACACAGAAAGGGTAAAGAACTCCTCGGAATAAATATTGTCATAAGTAAATGTCACAATGGCTTGCGCAGCGTCCTGCCTCTTCCAGTATTCTTCTGTACTGCCTACAATGGTATGAGTAATCATAACTTATTAAGGTATAAAGGTACATAAATTAGTACCTAAGACAACAAACATAAAGTACAATTTCTCTATATCATCAGCCTAAAATGAGATATAATGCACAGAAATGAACATCTCTATAAAGTAGCGGTTATAAACAAAAAAAAAAAGAAAAAATGTCAGTAGCTTTTCAAGACTTGGAAACAAGAATTGTACCAATTTCTACAAACATTGTAGGTGCTTGAGTTTCTGGACCATGATGAGTGGCTCCCAATGTGATCTACGCTAACTATAAGCAAGAACAAATTCATAAGTATATCATGCAATGGATGGCTGTATAGATTTTGACTACATAACTGGGAAAATGTGCACCATATGTGGGATTCGTTTACATAAAACATATGTGCAACAAACATCTCACTTGAGTGGCTAGTATACACATATAAATAAACATTTAAGTAGTTTCACAAACATGGAGAAATCAAATATTCCCATGAGCAACGAGAAAAAACCTAAATTACCTCAAATTCAGGAGTCAGATTATGTGATTGAGCAATAGTTTTCAACAACCTCAGCCATGGTCCTATACGTGGATTAGGCAGTGCAGCCCATCCTGGCCTCCCACCAGCCAGTGGCACATCTCCTTCTTGTAGATGGGGTACACCTAAACATCATAAATAGGACTCAAATCTTGTTCACAGATTACCACACAAACTAAAATAAACCACACACATATATACATACCAATGGGATGGATGGTAAGTACAGGACGGTTGGAGACCGCGGTGTGCTTGCTGAGAAAAATAACCTCATCTACCACCTCACATGTGGCCTCCTCCCACCTCCTATCCAAGTGATCCTCTTTTACAATACTTTTTTCATGCTTCAACAGCCTCACTTCCTTATTCACAAAACTTGACATATCCTAACTCAAAACATAAATTTTAGTCACAGAACCTAGCAAAAAAATAATCATTAATAACCTTCATCGTCTAATCACTCATACATCTACTCAGCTCAACAACAACTTAAAAATATTACATTCTCATTACTCAACTCCTCAGAATAACCACCCCTCTTATCCAATTAGAACCGCAATTGGGACAGATAATTTTCTGGGCTCGTGCCAATTACTACTGTTTCACCTTAATCAACAAAAAGAAGCAATCTTGACAACAAAACAAGGCACATATTTACATAACTTCATTCCTTGGTCAAGAATAACAGAACCCATCTTCCATATGTTATCATTACAAGATTTAAGAGTATGAGAGTGGAAACCTGTAGTGCGGGGCCAGGGTGCCAACTGGGCATGGACAAGAGCGCCGAGGCCAGGCCGATGGATGCTAGGTCGACGGTGGTGGCCACAACTAATGTCACCATTTCTCTATCAAAACTGTTGTTTTTTCATAAGTCCTCAGGGTTTAGTCTCGTAGCGGCTATTCTTCTGCAACCTCGGCCAAGAAGACCACCAACCAGGCTCATTCTCAAAATATATGGGAATATTGCATTTTTGTCCATTATATTGAGGACACTTTTTATGGTTATTGGTAAAATTGGTATACATACTTTAAAATTTTTTGTAATGTTAGAATAATTGATGGAATTCGACTAAAATTCGCCATGTCATCACTAGAAAAGTCTTATGTGGCTAATAATTCTCAACTTTAGCTTATGTGGTGGTATGTGGTGGATTTTATTGACACATTGCAATTCAAGTTGAGTAATTGGGAGGAATATTAATCTCACGTAATTTGCAAGTGAGATAAAAGCTAGACAATTGGTATGAATTAAGGGCCAAAAATCCCTGAATCTAAAAGCTTAACCCTAGTTTCGAAACTAAATCCCTCTTTAAAAAAAATTATACTTGGATTTCTCTCTCCCTCATTGTACGAAAAGTTGATGCTTTGGATTTTCATTGAACGGCGACGCCAAGGTTTAGGACTTTGGAACTTAATTTCTTACTCCTACCTAGATATGTTGAGTTTATGTATTTTTTGAGTATTTTTTGAACTTTGCTATGCTTTTTAACTTTGTCGATGCTTTGTCTGGTTGATTTGAGTGTGTGGCTTTATTATATTGTACTTGATAATATGGATTTTGTTTAGGTAGGGTGTTATTTTGTTGTTTTGGATTTGTATAGTGGAAAGATTCTTGGTGTGCATTGTGTGTGGTTCCTTTGTCTCTTTATTGCTCAGTCTTTGTTTGTGGTCGTTAAAAAATACTATTTTTTTAATATTTTATTTTAGTTTTGGTTTTTGTCTTTTAAATTGTAGAACATTGAAGTTTGCTTTTGACTTGGAGCATTCATTGTGGGGTTAAGTTACTGTGGACATTTACCCTATTTATTATGGTGGGAAGTGCTAGCAATTTAATTACACTGATGTGAATTGATTGAGTTTGGCTGCTATAGATAGTAGGTGTGCATGGTGAAACAAAAAATTCATACTAAAGATAAACTTGCTTATGTGTGTGTTAGTAATGGTGAAGTATTGAAAAAAATTGGTCTTGAAAAATTAAGAAGTGTGAGAGAGTTGCCTATATACGTTGAAATATTGAGTGTTGAACATTGATGAAAGCTCTGATGAAATTTTTAGTTGAAGATATAAATGGCATAGAGGTAGACATTGGTGTAAGTGCCGATGGGGTGGGTGGGGTGAGAGTTGAGAGTGGGGTAGAAACTATAACTAATGTTGGGGTTGGGTCTGATGTAGGGAATAAAGGGGATGTCGGGGATGACGAGGGTGTAAGGGATGTAGGGGATGAAAATTGTAAGATTGGGTTATAAGACATTCCTGATTCTAGGCAAAAAAAGAAAAAAAAGAAAAAAAAGGAGTTGAGTGATAATAATAAATATAGTGGTGATGAAGATTATGATTTGGGGGGGGGGGGGGGAGGGGGGTTGGGGGCAATGAGTAGTGAGGATGGTGGCTTGAGTAGTGGTTTTGAAGAAAAAGATTGTAAAGAAGTGTTAGGGCAAGGGTAAGGGCAAGGGCGGGTTAGGCTAGAAGATGTAGATCAATTTGGTTTGGGAGATTGTGGTGAACCAGATGTGGTTGTTAGTGAGGATGAGCTTAATAGTGCTAGAGGGTTTGATGAGAATGGACAAGGTAATCAACATCCTTTATTTAACCTATCACAGATTTGTGATCCTGAGTTTAGGTTGGGGATGAGATTTACTACCCAAAGTCAGTTTAGACAATCAGTGCACTCTCATGCAATAAAATAAAAAAGGAGTGTAAGGATCACTAAAGACTGCAAAGATAGAATGTTTACTACGTGTGATAGCTCACAATATAGGTGGAAAGTTCATGCAAATAAGTTAAATGAGGAAGCCGCTTTCCATATTAGAATGTATAATCCCAATCACACTTGTCCTTAGTAGTGGAATGTGAAGAATATGAAGTCTAATTGGTTAGCTGAGAGATATATTTTAGAAGTTCAAAAGAGATCCTAAAAAAGATGTGGAAGCTTTTAGATTGAAGGGTCTTGAAGAGCTTGGGGTTAACATTTCAATAGATCAGGCATATAGGGCCAAAAGAAGGGCTTTGAGGTCTTTAGAGTGAAATCCTGATGAACAATATTCATTGTTATGGAATTATGTGGCCGAAATCAAAAAGTACAAATCCAGGCTCACTTTTAGTTTAGGAATGGATGAAGAGAAATTTGATAGATTCTATGTCTGTTTATATACATTGAAAAATGCTTTCAACTTAGGTTGTAGACCATACATTGATCTTGATGGGTGCCACTTAAAGGGTCCCCACAAAAGGTGTTTTGCCTACAATAGTTGCATGTGATCCTAAGAAAAACATTTTGCCAAGTGCATATGCTTTTGTTACTAGTGAAAATGGGGAAATTTGGGGTTGGTTTTTGACTCTTTTAAATTTTGATTTGTTAATTGAAGAGATTATGAGTATACAATAATAAGTGACCAACAGAAGGGTCTCATTCAAGCATGTCAAGAAGTGTTTCCTAGCGCTGACTATAGGTTTTGTGAAAGGCACTTGTTAAATAACTTCAAAAATATTGGTTTTAGGGGGGAAGCATTTGAAAGTGTGATCATGTGAATGAATTTATGAGAATGATGATAGAGTTGAAAAAATTAGATGAAAAGGCTCATGATTGGTTTATTGACAAGTCTCCGAGCCAATGGTCTAAGTCACATTTTTCTACTCATAGTAAATGTGACAATTTGTTGAACAATGACCATGAAGTATTTAATGCAAACATAATCAAGGCTAGGGAAAAGACTATTCTGAGTATGTTGGAGTTGATTATGCAGTATTTGATGAAGAGAATGTCAGAAAATAGGGATAATACTATCAAAAAATGGAAGGAAAACTTTTGTCCAAGGATAAGACAGATGTCCAAACAAATGGTAAAAGAATTCGCAAGTGTGTACTAGCGAAGTCAGATGACTATCATTACCAAATCAATTGTAATGATGATACACAATTCAGTGTGGATTTGGAGAAGGGTTAGTGTGGCTGTATGAAATAGGACTTAAATAGAGTCCCATGCAAACATGTTTTGAGGGCTATTAATTGTCCAGTGTGGGATCTTGATGACTTCACACACAAATGCTACCATGTTGAGACTTGAAGGTTTATGAACATTCAATTAAGCCAATCAATAGGAGAGATGAGTGGCCTATCTTTGACTTTGTACCACCGCTCCCACCAAACTAAGGAAGGATTGCAGGAAGACCGTGTATGGCAAGGAGGACAGAATCAGATGAATTACCTCGAAAAAGGAATGAAATGAGCAGGGGCTAGCTAAAGCCACCACCAAAAATCCTTTCAAGTTTAAGAGGCAACAAAAGTCTTCCAGATGTAGTAAGTGTGGGATTGAGGGACACAACAAGAGAGGTTGTAAAGTTTCGGATATTCAAGTTCAAGGTACAGTTTTATTTTAAGTTCAAAATTGTTTGTTTAATGTAATTCATTTATAAAGGTATTAACTTTGCTTGCAACTAATGAAGGTCAAGTTGAAGCCACAAGTCGACAAACTACTAAATTAGTGATGCCACAAAGCCACAAGTTGAAAAAATTACAAGTAAATATATATCATAAAGTACATTTTTTAATTGTTATGTATCATTTTAGGTTACAAAGAGTAACATCTTATGAATTCAAGTGACAAGGTCTTCAAAGAAGATAGGTGAAAGCTCCCAACAAGCTTCTTCTGTATTTGAAGCTAGCCAACCTTCTCGTCTATTTGAGCCAAGTCCACCAATCTCCTTAGGCCAAACTTGCAGCATTCCACACAAAGCAACCCCATCAATTTACCAACAACTTCAAGAAGGACAAATGCTTTATCCATCGCGCATGAATATAAGTATTCAAGGCAGAAACTATGTCACTTTGAACAACCTTACTGTTGCACTATCAAATGACAGAGGAATGAAGAAAGTGGTTTGAATGTTGTAATAGTTTGTCTGTAATGGTTTTTTGTTTTTTGTCTGTAAACAATATCAACTTATTGGGGCTAGGTTTTTTGTCTTTAAACAATATGCCACAAGTGGTTTGTATTGACTAAGCTTTTGGTTTGCAAAGGTTTGTATTGACTAAGCTTTTGTCTTTAAACAATATGACACTTTGCAATGGTTTGTGATGGATAAATTTGCAGTGACTTGCTTAGCATCATTTTTGAATAATTTTGATTTGCACCGACTTGCAGACACTTGGAAACATCATTGTTAACCAAATTCACTTGTTGATAAGAAGTGGCTGTTACTTGTATCAAATCATGGATATCTTAGTTAACATATTATAATAATAAATCAATTTTAACATTTCAAAACACACAATTGCAATAACATATTCTTGACATTATATTAAACAAAGTTCATTACATTCGTGAAGGGTTAATGTACATAAAAGACCAAAAGGGACCTTGCCTTTCCATCAACACTAGGTAGGGAGAGGATTACACTAACCCCCCCCCCCCCCTCAAGGTTGGACTATAATTACACACACCCCCTCACAACCAACCCATGAATAGAAGAAAAAGACCCAAGAAACCACCACCAACAACACTAGTTTCTTCTTCTTCTTCTTCTTCACCATGTCATTGAGATCACTTTGCAGTCCCGCCTTCTCTCTACGCAAGGAGAGGATTACAGTCCTTGCTCTCTGTAACATCGGAGGGTCCTCCTAAGAAAAGAATTCACACCTTCCTCCCTGAAAATTCGAACAATATTGCACTGTAATTGCTTGATTTACAACATTTTTTTTATAAAAAAAGGTAAGAAATAGGGGAAACCTAACTTACCGCCCTAGTCTAGTTGGGACAACTAATACATCTTCTTCCGAGATTGTCATTGGTCCAAAAAATGCATGATTGTGGTCGTTTCCCACACTTGCAGGTGATGTGCATCGCTATGTGATGTCCAACAGGTGATCTTCTTCCTTCTTTTTTTTTTTTTTTTTTTTTGGCCCTAACTAGGTTTCTTGAAAAAAATGAACTCTCTCTCTCTCTCTCTCTCTCTCTCTCTCTCTCTCTTCTTATATGTAATGTGTCCTATACCGTTTTACTGATATACATTTTTAGAAGAGAAAGCCAACCCATTTTCCCACCCAAAAATTAATGAGTTGGCAACCTACACGGGAGATTAAAAATAATAAGTGGATTAAAATAAATGAGTCAGCCAATTATTAGCCACATAAGAATTTTTGGGTGATGACGTGGTGAATTTTGGCTGGATTCTATCAATTAGTCCTACCGTTGCAAAATTTTTTAAATTATGTGTATAAGTTTTGCCAGTAGCCATTAAAAGTGTCCTCAATGTGAAATGAGGCAAATATAATGGACAAAAGATGCAATAGTCCCCAAAATATCTCGGTTGTGTTTGTTAAAAGAAAATAATAGTACATAATTTAATTAGACAAACAAATATTTCAGCTAGGTCTAACAAGAATATCTTGATAATATAATTTAGGAAAAAGGAATATAACTATATAAATTCTAAAAGTATAAATATTTATCACATTTTAAAGAATTACTATAACATTATGATATTTTTTTTTAATTTTAAGTGCTTATAAATTCATTTAATTTTATTTAGACAGGTTTAAAAAAAATATTTTAAAACCTGAAGGTAGTGTGCCTATATTTAGACAACACTTTAAGAGAGATCTTAACGATCCCTTGTTTAATTATAGAATATACTTGATAGGTTCACAAACGTGATTTGAGAGCAGAGTCTTGTGAGAATTTGGCTGAAGGGGGTGGACCTATATTCCAAAGAGTTCTTAAGATTATAAAAATAAATTAGAGTTTTATTATTCTTTAAAAAGATACTATATTTAATTTTTAAAAAGCTTAAGGCATCTTATCAGATTCTTATCAAATATTTTTAAGTATTTTATTATATTTTTGTGCAATTTTATAAATTTACCTCAATGCCTCAAATGTATTTAGAGCCCGTTTGGATAGATTCTTTTTAAAAAAGAATTACTTTTTTTTAAAAAAAGTGAAAAAAAAATTATTTTTGAATGTGATTTGCTAAGAAAACAGAAGTCGGAAATGAAGTTAAAAAATGACTTTTTCTAGAAGTATTCAAAATAGTTTTATATGAAAATGCCTTATATTTTTAATTATTGTATAGTTTTTAAAATATTTATAATCATTGTATTTAAATATAAAATTATTTAATTTAAAAAAATTCTTTAAAAGTACACAGTTCGAAAAGCATTTTAGGCCTATTCAAACGGCTTTTAATCCTAAACTTTTGGTAATTTATTTTCTCCCAAAAATTGCCGACTGGAGAAAAGTCAAGACAAGCGAAAAACAGTCCCCTATATAATATTATAATAAGGTTAAAAATGAAGTCTTTTTTCTTATTGTTCCCTCCAACAAACAAACTTCAAGAATTCCGCGAGAATCTTCCTGTACATACATAACCCACCTCACGCGCACCCACCGATCCTATTCACACACACACACACAGCGGCGTTGGTAGGTGGCGGCAATGGGATGGTCAATAGCACTACACGGCGGCGCTGGTGATATCCCACGTTCGATGCCGCCCGAGCGCCGTGAGCCCCGCGAAGCCGCCCTGCGCCATTGTCTCCAGATCGGCGTCGATGCTATGAAAGCTGGTCGATCGCCACTCGACGTCGTCGAACTCGTCGTACGCACTCATTAATTCGACCTCTTTTCGCACTCATATGTGTTGTGTGTGTGTGTGTGTACATACATGGATATGTGTGCATATGTAACTGTGCTGCGATCTCCCTCATTTAGTTGCCTGTTAATTTGATGGAAAATAGGGATTTCGTCTGGGAGTTGTTCCTCTGTTGTTACTGAACATAGCTTTAGTGTACTGCATAATTTAGCTTATACGGATTGATTGAACAATGTTTCTATTGTTTTGTAAGAATGTGAATGATGGATTCAGGTGTGCAAGTTTACTAGAAAACTGCTTGTTTATGCAACTCATTTGTGCTTATATTTTGGTAAAGTGCTTTAATCTGTGGTCCATACATAATCTATGTGAATAGAGATGATAAGTACAGAAAAAACTAATCGAGCTAATGGATTAGTCTTTCAAGAATTTTGCACAAGTTGAAAGCTTTGTTCTTCTTCTTTGCTCTGTGAATATAAGGGAATCTTGAATGTTTCTTCATACAGGATGGATACATCCTATGATTTTTTGTTCTGCGTTCAAAAAATAAGATAACATGTTTTTCTTTGATTTGTTAATCTAATAATAATTTGCTTTTATTTGAATTATATAGGTCCGTGGACTGGAAGACAATCCTAACTTTAATGCTGGTAAAGGCTCTGTCTTGACTAGCAGTGGCACTGTGGAGATGGAAGCTTGTATCATGGATGGAAGTACAAAGAGATGTGGAGCGGTTTCTGGTCTAACTACGGTTAAAAATGCCGTATCTCTAGCAAGGCTAGTAATGGAGAAAACTCCTCATATCTATCTTGCCTTCGATGGGGCGGAGGCATTTGCAAGGGAACAAGTTAAATATTATCTTCTCAATAGTTCTTTCATATAATTACTTTCTTTCTTTTTGTTGTCTGCAATAAACGTTCAGGGTCTACTTCATGTTTTCTTCTTAATTCTACTTTTGCTCATTACTAGTTGCATTTGTTTTAGAATTACTTTATGCCTAGCACATTTGTTCCGTGTTGGAATGTGTACAAGGTCATGGGCTCTTGAGGTGTGGCTAGCGTACATGAAATTTCGCCATTTTGTGGTGGGGTCTTTGTCATTGTGACATCATTGGTTGATCATTGATTCAGGGGAAGATAGAGTAGCCCTTTGTTAGATTGATTCATAATGGACTGATCTAGAAGTTGGTTAAAGGAAGTGATAATAGCAGTTAGTAGCCTAGTGTGCTAATTATTGATGTGATTCACACAATTTCCTTTTATGCGGATTTGTTATCATTTACGTCTGACGCAGCCCTCTTCCTTTTCATATTGCTTACTAGTTATTTTCTTGTGAAGGGTGTTGAAACTGTGGCTTCGAGCCATTTGATAACTCCCGAAAACATTGAGAGACTAAAACAAGCAAAGGAAGCTAACAGAGTTCAGGTATGCTCCTTTCTTAATTCTTTCTTTGTACTCTTTGACTATATACTTCAACCACCATTGCCTCAAGGCTCCAAATTGCGACCTTGGGGTTAAAGCATATTAGTGTGCTTAAACTGTATGAGCTTTTAAACAATTCATTTCCAAGATCACCTCTGGTTCATTCGCACACCCTCTCTTTAATTTTCAGAATGGGTTGAAATGATAGGCACTGCATGGTTACCCATTTGTTTCTTTTCTCTTTTATTTGAAACGAGAGCACATGTTACATTACTTGAAATCAAAATGCACATAACAACATGCAAACCAGTGCTTCCTTCATTAGATTGTTGCCTAGTTTCCAGTGTACGCAATCGTAAACCATCTTAACAAGTATTCTAGAAAGATGAGTTCCTTTTACATTAATTTGTGAGCAGCACAGATACAAACAATCGCTGTGCAAGCTAGGATCTAACAAATACATGCATGTCAATTCGCAAATCCAGTAGTATCTAACACCCATGGTTCTTTTCTAGATTGATTTTACACAACCAATTCAAAAGGGTGAAGACAAGTCATCACTTCCTAAAGGCGATCAAATTGGTACAGTCGGATGTGTGGCTGTTGATGGCAAGGGAAACTTAGCTGCTGCCACATCAACCGGTGGATTAGTCAACAAGATGGTGGGAAGAATTGGTGATACACCCATCATTGGAGCAGGAACGTACGCCAATAATCTATGTGCTGTCTCTGCTACTGGCAAAGGTGAAGCTATAATTCGTGCCACGGTTGCAAGAGACGTGGCTGCTCTCATGGAGTATAAAGGGCTTTCTCTCAAAGAAGCTGCACGCCATGTCATAGAGAAGAGTGCACCGACGGGCACTTGTGGTTTGATAGCAGTGTCTGCTAATGGAGAAGTTACAACGCCATTTAATACAACCGGCATGTTCAGAGCATGTGCTACTGAGGGAGGCCATACTGAAATTGGAATATGGCCAAAAGAGCCGTAAGAATAAGTATTTGATTCTTAGCTATTTTATCAGAAACTTGTCAGATGTATCAGCTGTTTGAGGTTGTGATCTTTTGAATTTTTGCCTGAAAATAAAGATATTTTGTGTTACGATAAGGGCATAATTGTAGGTGAGATTTGTAATATAAAACCAAATATTATCAGAAACGGACCAAACCTTGGGGGTTTTGTAGTTAAACCTTCTTATTATTTCATTATGGTGGCCAAGCAAGGGGCAATATGCTGATTTTTTCGGTTATCTTGTTAATTATACATCAAATTTGTGTGAGTGAAAAGAAGAATATGTTATTTCTGTTATTGTGAATTAAAAAAGTGGTTTATTTTTAAGACCATAAAGTAGCGGTGTAGCAAAACTTTAAAATGATAATCAACTGTCATAAGCCTATCGTATTTAAGCTTGTGTGGGGTAATTATGTTGACTAAACATCCCCAAAGTCTTCTAATCACTGTCAATGGCATTATCATGAATGTTTAGTGAGAAATGATTTTGAAAACTTCACAAATTATTAGTGGAGGTCCATTTCATTTTTTTTTAGTGGACCATATTTATACATTTCTACTGAGATTGGCAAAGTTGAGGTTCAATTCGTGTGTTTTTATATTTTTACTTTTACAATAGTTCTTATTTTTCCGCACAGTAATTTAGTTATTTATTGATAATTGTAATAACTATCCTTAGTAATTGATATTTGATGATGCTTGATATTTATGTAATAACAATGCAATCACTTCAAAACAAAAAAAAGATAAGATTCCAAGTAAACAAGAAACAGCCATAGAAGCAATACAAGCTGCTAAAGAGATGACTTGTAAAACACGGATAGTACAAATTGCAGAAGCTCAAAAGAATTTCATCTGCCAAAAATGAAATTCCCTACAGCTTTTACCTCATACAATGTTTCTTTCTCATGTATAAGAAAAACAGATCCTTATAGTTCCCCACTTAAGAAAAAAAAAAAAAAAAAGAAAAAACCTACGCTAACGCTATACTAATGTGATTATACTTTTTCATAAAAAATGAAAAAAGAAAAAAAAAAGGATGAGATTGAATCAATTAACCACAACTCCAAAAAGTTTTCATAATATCAACTTGTGCCACACTCGTGAAGATATTGGTGGCTCTGATTCACATACCGTTCCCACAGGGGCCTATACCTGCCTATGCTCAACTTAAGCCACGGCTTCATATTCCCATTAAAGTGGATAACCGCTGCAGTTTCTATTAACCGGTTATCGATATTCAGATCATAACCCAATCCCAAGACATGCCATCTTCTATCAAGCGGCTCGGTCAATCCATAGAAAGCCAAAAGCCCAGGGGGGAGCGTGCCGAGCTTCCAAAGCGACTTGTCACTATTTTGTTCCTGCCAATAATGGTACCTTGCTGTCACATTAGCCTTTCTCCAAGCAATTAAATCAAACACATTCATCCCGAACGCCCAGCCACACGCTTGAGGATCAAATTTGGTGCTTAGAAGTGGACTAGAGAAATTGAGATACTTGTAGAACCGGTGGAAAGCTTCAAGACAAGTTTCAACTGCCCCATTTACATTTCCATGCAAATCCAGTGAAAAGAGAGGTGTTAAATCCTTTTGAACAACGACATCATCATCCAGAAAAACGACCTTCTCTAACTGAGGATAAATCTCTGGGATATAGAAACGAAGGTGGTTTAACAAAGAGATGTATTTGGGATTATGAAACTTCGGCTCAACATAAGTAGCATCCTCTAAACCTTCAAAATAGTATTTTCTTGAATCTTGATCATGTAGTCGTTTCACCACAGGAGAAGAAGATGAATTCAACCAGGTGAAATCTTCAATATTTTGTACTTCTATTGTAGCCCCTTTAAAATCATTATTCAAGAACCAAGCTTGCATTGCTCCATACTTAACTCCATTTGTCACAACATGGAACACGAGCTGCTTCGGATGTTCAGCATTAGAAACAGTAGAATTAACAACCACAGAAACAGCCAGAACATTGTCTGAAAATATACAGAAGTGGTAAAGATTGTTATCCACTAGGCGGGGAGAGCTTTTCCTCTGCTCTGCGAGCTTCTGTGTGGACTCGTTCTGTAGCCAATCAGATGTGAGCTTAATTTCGATGCACTGAAGGTTCTTGGGCTGTGATTCAGCAGCTAATTGCCCAAACACTGTGCTCTGAACGGTTGCTGCATTGCCTCGCTCTTCAAGAGATTGAATGAAGTTTTTCATGGTCATCATTGTGGTTGCAATGTCATAATGGGCATCTTGGGCTTTAAAAATAAGGGATGATAAGCTTTCAATGACTGGTTCAGCTTCTTGGAGAGATATGGGCTCGTCTCTCATTGCAGCCTTTGAGAGCAACAATTGGCAGCTTCTTATTTTTGAAGTAAGCTCCCACGCAAGATGGAGGTCTTTGTGTTCTTTTGCAATGATTACATAAGCTTTGGCGAGGATCATTTGCTCTGATAATTGTCTGGAGTACGATGTAGAACTTAGCATTTCTTTCGGTTAAATTTCGATTCTCATGAACACCAAGGTCATTTTGGGGATTTATCTCCTGGAAAATATGGGATTACTTTAGAAAATAACGAACAACTGAGACCATGAGAACTTCATCGGTCAGTACTCTGCTCAACAAAATATGTAAACCAAACAACACTATTCTCAAATTGCTTTAATAAATTATCTGCAAAAAGATTGAGGAAAAGGAAGAAGAGGAAGACCTCAAGGAATCTAACTAAAATCTTGAGACATTACTCCTTGGGATGCATCAGATAATCATGGAACTTCAAAAGCTCCATTTATTGTTTATAAAATAACCTGACACTATATTAACACATACTTGGGGCAACTGAGCTTATAAGCTCCTCAAAAACATCTTATATATTTATTTATCAATGATGTCAGAATGTGATTTGTCGTTGTTATACTAAAAAGAGCTTTAAGCTATCCTTCTCACCAAATAAAACTACAGCTTATAAGAACTGAAGAACCTAAAGCATCTTTTATGTTGTTTAATCTTATTTTATTCAAACGATGTGGCATCTTCTTCCTATAATTAGATCTAAGAGATTCTAAGCACAAAAAAATCTTATAAGATCTATGCGCTTATAAGCTATTAAAACAAGCTTAGACAAACACCCTCTAAATCTATAATCTTTCATCTCTTTCTAAGTTCATCTTGAGGCATGCCCCAACCTCATGGTACACCTTTCAATAGAAAAGTAGACCTTCACCATTCCATCAAGTTTCACATTTTGTCTAATGATATTCTTAAATGTCCCGGAAAAGCTAGTTTATATGCCTATCAGCTAATGATGGGCCATTTAGCATTATAAATGGAAAGAATGCGAACCATAAGGACTGTAAAAGGTACTGCTTTGCCAGGTATTCAAAGAACAACGGAATTTCAAGCTTTTACACTCCGTTTGACCTAAATTTATTGCTCTCATTTCCTTTCAGGAAACAACTCAAAAATAAAATTCCATTTCCTAAGATGAAAATCTATTCTTCTTAAACTATCCTCTCCATTAAAGTAATTATGTGGGCCACTAAATCTCAACCACTTTTTGTAACAGCAAAACACAAGGATACACAAAACATAAACTTCTTTCAACTCTTGTGTAAAACTCCATATGAATGTCAAACTAACACAACCCTCTGTCAATAACACTTTCCCAGACAGTACTCCAGAATAAAAACTGAGAATAAAAATCCAGCAAACTCAATAGCATTACAAGTGGCAAACCGCTTTATTATGGTAGAGCAGAGCCACTAAATGGCAAGGCATATTGAAAAATAACAATATAAGTATTCATCATAAATTGTCACAAAAGGAGAAATTTTCATATAGGCAGATTATTCTCAACGGTTATGTGCTTATCTTACACAAGGTCTTCTGATTTTTATACATGCTTTGGTAGGAATGAGACAGGCTGTGATTCTATACACCGAACAGTTCTACCATTCAGGGAGAAACAAAGTTAGCTCCAATCAGATTCAACATATTACAGAAACATATAGTTTGCATAACTTGAACTTTTACTCCTAAAGCAATGAAAATAATCAGTGCAGGTAATCTCTGTAGATCATTAACGACAAATACGGACCAAACATGAGTTAGACTAAAACCAGATTCACAAAAACCAAATCATAACTATTTTTACTGCAATATTCGAGTTTTAAGGATAGGAGCTTTTATCTTCTGTAATTGATAAACACACTTATCCAACTCAAAGTGGCAATCTTATAAGATCAAAGGAACAGAACTGAAAACGATTAAAAATGCAATTATCAATGAAAATAATGGCTTTTGTTCCAGGCTCACCACAACAGACTGTTCGACATGATTTTGGCCATGGTGGTTATGCTGAACGACAAACAAAACCAAACCCGCAATCAAGAACAACAGAAGAAGTGCCCAGATCCAACACGAGAACCTCCTTCGAACCGGGCGCCGATATTCAGACGCCCGCCGCCGCATCTTTCGCAGGACTCGTCCACAGTTTAGTGCAAAATCAAGAATACAAGACAGCCCATCAAACGGATTTGATCAAACAAGGCGAACAGATGGAATCTTTCACCTCCAAATCAAGAACTCTTGGAAACCCACTTAAAAATTCTGCGTCAAAATCAAGAACTTGAGGCAAAACCAATCATGCATGAGATGCGATGATCAAGATCCCTCTAAATTGTCATCGTCGGCTGTGTGAAACATATAAACATGGCAATTGGAGAAGCAGTGTGAATCAATTAAGTACTGAGGCGATTGTCAGTTGGAAAAGTGTGGCAATAGAGTGAAACAGTACAGATTGGCTTCAATTCTTTGAATGTTAGAAAGCTCTCTCACTCACTCACTCGCACAAAAATGTCAGCTTTTCTAGTGAGCAGAGGGAAGTGTGTGTGTGTGTGTGTGTGTGTGTGTGTTTTCTCTTTTTGTTCATTTAGAAGGGAGTTAAACGCAATAAAGAGGGGAGGGCCTGCCAACGAAGAGCATGTGCCAGTTTCCTACTAGGCCAACTATAATCCTTTTCTTTTTTTTTTGGTTACATTTCGATAATTTTTTTTTTTTTTGGTTACACTATAATCCTTTTCATAAGTATACTATCCGTATCAAAATGTAAAGTATACATCTTTTTCCTAATAAAAGTTTTGTAATTTTGGGAATTTGAAATGTATTTCTGTAAGTAAGTTATGAAAAGAATAAAAAAACATGTTTAAAAGATGATTACAAATTGGAGTACACTTATGCTTATTATCATTTATTTGTTATCATGGTACATAATGACATAGTTAATTATCTTGTATTGTGAAATAAAAAAAAAATTTACCGCTAGTAATCCAACGGGTGTAATAAGTCGACTCTCAATCGCCTAATGAGAGAGTCGACTTCAGGACAATTCAATGACTGTTGTTGTTATTTTAGCCATTTTAAAGTCGATTATGGCATGGCCAACTTCAGAAAAGTTATTTTAAACTAAAGTCGGCTATACTGTAGTCGACTTCAATTAAAAAAATAAATATAAACACGACTAAATCAGCATCATTATGTAGATTAAAAAATTATTTTAAATTGAAGTTGACTATGGCATAGTCAACTTCAATTTTAAAAAAAATTATTAAACACGACTACGTCATAGTCGTGTTCATAAGGGAAATGAAATTTTTGATAGAAAGTGACTCTCCTATTGTTACCTTCACATAGAAATCGATTTTAACATAGTCAACTTAGATTACTTTGATAAACATTTTGATTTTTGTGTTAAAATGATAAACAAAATACATTTTCATGTTAAAAAGGTGAAAACGCTTAGATATAATATCGGAAAATAATTTAGGATATTCTTGTTGTTTTAGTATTTAAAAACAGATAACTCACTAGGTATTTTGAAAAATATGTTGGGGAATCTTACATATTTTTAGAAATTTATTTTTGAAACTTACAAGTTTCTCTTTATAATATATATATACATATATATATATATATATATATATATAAATTTATGGCACTCTTAAATTCTCAAATAATTTATAAAATATTTTGAATTATTTATAGGCTTTGGCAACACTCTCTTGAAAAGTTTTTTTTTCTTTGTTTTTATAATGATGTGATATTTTATAATTTCTAGAATTGAAAACTACTAAAAAGATTGAAGTTTGGAGTGAGACTGTGATCTTTGAAATAGTCAAGTATGGCTTCGAAGTTACCGTCTTGAGCTTTAATGAGCATCGCATATTATACATTAATGATTTAATTAGAGAAAACCTTATTTAAAATAAATGTAAAGATAAAATATCATTTGAGCATCGATGAAAATGGAAATCTCTTCATAATCTTGAATATTTTGATTTAGTTATCAGGTATATTTCGCATTATAATAGCAGGTTAAAGCATTGTGGTTTAATATTAATTCATTTACAAATAAAATATATATTTAAACTATGAGAGAATTGCAGACACATCCTTTGAGATTAGACGAAATTACAAATAACATTATCTTGTTTCGAAAATTATCAACACCCCCTCGACATTTGTCGTTGTTTCACAATAAATCCCAACCTTTAGCTTCTGTTAGATTTTTTGACATTTTTTGTTAAAAGTTATAGTAATTTTCTGAAAATATCCCTGGTCAATTTTTCCAATCTTTTGTGTATCGAGAATACTTTTTGGGTGTATTGTAAGATTTGTTTCTATATACGGTGTTTAATGTAAGTTTTGAAATTATTTAGGGGTATTTTGCAATATTTTTTAAACATAGAAACCCATAAAAATTTTAAAGCACACAAAAATGCACACTATGAGTTTAATCATCTATATTTTATTCCATCTCAAAATTAATCGCATATTTGACATGCCTCTAACCATCTTTCCTCTTTTTTTTTTCCTCATAAATAAAAACATTGTTTTATAGAAAAATAGAACAGTGACCGATTCTAAAATTTGATAAAGTTTGGGTGTTGAAAATTGTAGTGTGTGTTTGTACGCGTTCTGATTTTTACTCGTGGTTTGGATTTTAGGGTGCTGTAGAGGAAAAAAATGAAGAAATTACCATTATTATGATAAGGAAAAAAAGTTCTGTTTTTTTTTTTTTAAGTTATAAAAAGAATTAATGGGAAATACAGAAATTTATTAGTTCCGTCTAATTTATTTAACACAACGGGATAGAACTCAGGATATTTGTAATTTTCAAAATAAAGAGATTATTGGTAATTGTACTCTTGTATATTGTAAATAGTTTATTTTATTTACTATCCTCTAATTATTGTAAAAATGGAAAAACAATAGTTATTTTCATAATTTGGAAATTAGAGAACCAGAAGATTGAAATATTGAAGTGAGAGGCTCTCATAATAAGGAAATAAAAAATTGGATGGGTCCATTTATTTGCACACGAAGGACAAAAGGCCAAAAAAAAAAAAGAAAAAAAAATTAAATATTGTACTACAAAATATATAAATTTAAATTAATAAAAATAAATAAATGATGAAGAAGAGGCACAAGCAGCAAAAAAAGATTCTCCACCTTTTTCTCATATCTTTTGTCCCCCCTCCCCAAGTAAGTTTTTTCTTTCGAACTTTCAAACATGTGCGTGCGTGCATCTGTTTATAGATACACTGTGTGTATTTGTGTGTGTATATGTTTTCGTTGTCATAGAATTTGAATTTCCTGGGAATGGGAAGGACCCATATGCAGGAACTGTATATGTAGATATACATGCGTGCGTGCGATATACCGTAGTGATTATGGCTATTAATTTAATTCTTGCTTTTGGGAGAGTGAGTGATAATTAACCCTAATCAATCCAATTCTTACTCGTGTAATTATCAGGGAACTGTATACGAAGCAATTGATAATCTTTCAGCATTTTTCATCAATCCCCGTGGCATTTTAATGGAGAATTTGTGGACTTCTGGAGCGAAGTAGGGTTTGGAGAGAATTCTGGGAAGAATTGGGGATGATAGTATATTGGGAAGTACTTGTAATCAGGGCAACGTTAAGATACAGATAGCAAAATTGGCATTTTGCAGGCCATAAATGAAACTGGTGTGACATTATTTTTCAATTACCGATGGCTCACAAAATGGATATTTGCTTTAAACACAAGGGGACCATTTTAGTCATGCCTGAGTAGCGAAGCAAATAAACTTATTTGATAGATTTGATGGCATGATTTTGGAAGTGTCAGTTAAAACCATGGTTATGGAAATTGGAGTATCACATCAAACTGGACAATCTGCATCTTTCTCATGCTTAAAGAGTTCTTGTAATCTGTCAGTTTGGAATATCAAGTTATTGGGTCTAACAATTTCTACAGGATTTTGTTATTTTCCCTTCAAATCATACTATTTCTTCCCTCTGCCGTTTGAATCAATTTCATTTGTCCATTTGAAGATCCATCAATGAAAATGGAAAACTAGACATCTTTCTAAATTCTACGCATAGTTATGCATGCCTGCTTTGTGATAACTTTCTGCAGTAATAAAGAGGGAAAGGGGCAGAGGATCTCCTATGGCCAAAAAATCTGAGAAATTTTCGGCAGATTTCATCATGGGAGGGGCTGCAGCAATTGTAGCAAAAAGTGCTGCAGCCCCTATCGAGAGAGTGAAGCTTTTGTTGCAAAATCAAGCAGAGTTAATGAAAAGAGGACAGCTTCAAAGACCTTATGTGGGCATTGGTGATTGCTTCCAGAGGGTCTTCAGAGAGGAGGGCGTTTTGTCCTTTTGGAGGGGTAATCAGGCCAATGTAATAAGATATTTTCCCACTCAGGTACGCTTTTACTTATCAATGTTGTCTGCCCCATTTAAATTTGTGCAGCATGCCACAGTTTATTAACTTAAATGAATTTTAATATTATGACAAGTTGCTTCTCTTGCATCCGAACACCATATGTAGCTAAATGGATTTTGCATTTGGCTTCAAATCTGTTAAAAACTGTTGTAGACATTTCTTGTCTGGTGTTCTAAAGATTTTTGTAATTAAGAATATTGATTCTTCTGGGTTCCTTAGGGACAATTTCCGCCTCTGAATTTTCCTATTTTTAAATTATCATCCATCTGTCAAGCATATTTATGTTTTTGATGGTGATCAGATTTTATAAATCTGTCTCATTTTACTTCTTTTTCTTAATACTTCCATTTCAGTTGTTTTGCATGTTAAATTGATGCAGTAGGGAAACAAAGGTACTTATTTCTTACACCCCTTGGATTACACGTATCATCTGGATACTGGATATATAGAAAAGAAATAAAATGCTATATGTGATTTAGAAGATTGATATTTAATAGTTTACACACTGTCCTTCCATGTCTGGATGCTCGTATTCCTTTTGGGATAATCGAAAACTATGAATCACCCTTTCCTGAAATTGATGTTTATTTCTGAAAGCACGCTTTCTATGTACTTATCATTGTACATATTGTTCATGAAAAGAATATATGCAGTACATTTCGTTCATGCATTGATACTCTAGCAAGAAGGGTCATTGAATATGTAATCTTTGTTAGTCACTCTAATGACTTCAGAAAATTTGTGTTTTCTTCACTATAACTAATTTGGTTCCCACTCCGTTGGGTTTTCCCATGATGATAATATACCTTCTGTGGGAGTAAGTTGTTCTCCCATGGATGTATTCTGCATATAATGAGATTTTATTATGTTTAAAGACCAAGTATAATATCTCTGTTTAGGTTGGGTAGTTGATCATTTTTGAGGATTTCTATGAAACTTCCTCTTGATTTTTTTGGTACAGCTTTATACCAACACATCTGAAATAACATATTGTGTTCACCTCTTCTCATGTTAATATCCATATACTCTCTCTCTCTCTCTCTGTGTCTCTGCTGAGTAACTATTTTTTCTACAGGCTTTCAACTTTGCATTTAAAGGTTACTTCAAAAGCCTCTTTGGATGTTCGAAAGAGAAGGATGGATACTTTAAGTCGTTTTCTGGGAATGTTGCTTCAGGAAGTGCTGCAGGAGCTACCACTTCTCTATTTCTTTATCACCTTGATTATGCACGAACTCGTTTAGGAACAGATGCTAAGGAGTGCCCTATCAATGGGAAACGCCAATTCAATGGGCTAATAGATGTTTACCGTAAAACCTTGTCAAGTGATGGAATTGCCGGTCTCTATCGAGGATTTGGGGTTTCAATCTTGGGAATCACTCTTTACCGAGGAATGTACTTTGGGATCTATGACACTATGAAACCTGTTGTTTTGGTTGGACCATTTCAGGTGAGAGGATCTCATGGAAAACCATTAGTTTATGCTTAAACTTTTCCCTGCTTGGGTTTATTTGCATTTAAGTTTATTCAGTAAAGCTGGGTTCTTGAGGATGTACAGAAAAAGGAATTGTGTTGCAAAACCTGATATATTGAGCTTATTTTAACAGTTTTATGAAACTATCTCCTCTGCCAAATTTTGGTAATTAAAATGAAATTTTAGTAGTGACTCGAATGTAACCAGAAATGGAATAAGAATCTTATTCTACATGACTAGGAACTATGTGCTAATGTGTTCACTTATCTGTGTCATTTGTTTTGTGTTAGAATATTTATTTTTGCTTGCTATGGTGTATATATACTAATCCAAGAAGTGGACTGAACAATAATTCAACTTTCCAGGACAATTTTTTGGCTAGCTTTTTTTTGGGTTGGAGTGTGACCACTGTTTCTGGGGTCTGTGCGTACCCTTTTGACACCCTACGAAGGAGAATGATGCTGACATCTGGACAACCAGTGAAATACCGCAATGCGATGCATGCACTCCTTGAAATTATTCGCATTGAAGGCTTTTCAGCTCTGTTCAAAGGAGTCACAGCTAACATGCTACTTGGTGTGGCTGGAGCTGGAGTACTTGCTGGATATGATCAACTGCAAAGAATTGTATACAGACCTAATTATAGCTTTAGCTCTCAGAAAGCCTTCAAATGAGTCTGATATGAGGAGTTTCATGATATTTGTTTCTCACTGTTGGTACTGATCAATTGAAGAGTCAATTTTTGTTGAAAACCCATTAAATTGGAGTACAGAAAGAAAAAAGTGAAGACAGACTGAGTACCAAAGTATCAAGATAGCTCTGTGCTCACTGGAAACAGGCATTAATTCATGATTTAATTGGAACAGACATTGCTCCTAGCTTGTTCACATTAAATAACTTGGTTCATTCATGCGCAAGCATAGGTGAATAATATGCAAGAGATGAGGCTTTGTATTATCTGTACAGTTCATGTGATGCAAATGTATATTGATGAATCATGCTTTTGATTAAACTTCTGATTTTTTCTTTTGGGAGAAGTTGAATTCTAAGTTGTAGATACTCCATTATGTGGTCATTGTACTGATATGAAGTTCTCTTAACTGTGAGTTTGATATATGCTAATGTGATGAGGGCGTCCTTCCCTTTTCAATTGCAATTTTGGCAGTTTAAGATTCTTCTTTGTGGCAAGAGGATCCAGAATTGAGAAAGCATGATATGCAAAATAGCTCTATTTTGCTGCTAGAGCATGGTACGCCTCTTATATGTCTCCGCTCTCTTTCTTGACATTGATTCACTTTCTCCTACAAATGTGATTATATATTTATTTATTGTTATGTGGATGATGGATACTTTCTCTTGCAGTGTCTTGGCTTGTCAGGATGCTCAATAAGCTCAATACAAGGTAAACATATGATATATTGAATTTCTTAAATTTTCTATTGAATGAAATGTTGATCCATGAAAGTTCTGTGCCACAAAAATGCAGTATTTATAGATCAAATAGATTGTATACAATTGCAATTTTTTTTCTTGGACTTAAATAAACTGGACATCGATTACGTCTTGAAACCTCAAATTACCAATGTAACGGGATTCGCTAAGCCAGAAGCCAAAAGTTCTTGTGACGTTTTGTGGTGATCAAATATCCCCCATATTTCCTGTTTTTCCTTCTCACTGCAATTGTCATGCAATTAGCATTTTGAATGCAGTAATCCACAACCCTGCTCTGAGTCCTCTTGCTTGCCCATATCATCTGCAAATGCCTGAAAAATGATTGCTTTTTGTGTCCCAGTACCAGAAGTGAAGCCCTTAGTCTCTTTGCTGCTTCAACAATTATTGCTCCTTTTTCCTTTCCTTCTCGGACTGCCATCTCAACATGCACCTAGTAAATGGTTAAAAAAAGCATCATATAAATGTAGAATCAACAGCATGTCTAAAGTCTTGAAATACTAAAAATCTCGTAGTTACCTCGGGTCTTTTTAGTTGGCACGTATTTTTCACGGAGCGAAGAAGATCATATGCCCTTTGATCAATCTCACCATTAGTATTTCCATCTGGAACATGTTCACATGTTTGTCTTAGAGAAATGACTTAATTATATAACATTTATATGCATTAAACGAGCGAAGAAAGAAAAATACATGCTAGTACCTTGTCTGGCGACATGTAAAAGAATAATGGTGTCCTGGGTCTGAACAGTGTGAGACAGCGCCCACTCGAGAGCTCCTTTAGCTTCGGGGCTGGAATCAACCACAACCATGACTTTGTTCCCAGTTTCAGACTCAGGCAAGTAGCTGCTGAAGCTGAAATCATTGATTTCATTAGAAAGCTCGGATTTTTCTTCTGACTTAATGAAACTTTCAGTCTTCTTGTACTGCTTAGCAGGCGAGCGGGGTCGGCCACGAGAATGGACGCGGACACGAACGCGTGTTGCTGCACGATTCATGCACAAGCCCGGCATTCTTGCGTCGGTTTAATGTGCGATAGAAGCCTCTGTGAACTGTGTTTTGTGTGTGTGTGATTCTGCTGAACTTGTGCGTATGCTAAATCCCATATATACTTTTTAATACACAATTGCCGATTTAATTAATGTGTCTCGCAATCTTGGAAGTGATATCAAAAGTTCATGGGGATCATTTTCTTGCTTGTGTTTGTCTTTTTGTTGTATTTTCTAAGGTGGGGTCTTTTCAAAACGTGCCTACCATTAAGCCACAATGACCCTTATTAGACCGGTTGTTGAAATATATGTCGTGCTAGTTCATCATGAAAATGACCGAAAACACACCCCCACAAAATAAATGTCAAAGTATTCTATTTTTCGTATTTGTTTTTCCCGTGGTGGGCCCCGGCATATACGAATACAATTCTATTGCCAACATAACGTAATTAATGTTGATTGGTATGGATAAGAATATTCAAAATGTAATTATGAAATGAAGTAGTTGTTTTCGTGATCAAGTGGGTGTTGGGTGTGAAATAATATATTCTAGAAACAATTACTAAATTGATTTGTCAAAGTAGAAACAATTACTAAATTGATTTGTCAAAGTAGAAACAATTACTAAATTGATTTGTCAAAGTAGACATGCATATAGTCATGTCATATTTAAGAATATATTGTCCATATCTGTTGTTGGTTTAGGCAAATACATTTTCAATGATCCCCATCATTGATACATGACTTGCATGCACATCATATTTCTACATTGTATTGGGATTTGGCAAGTCTGTCAGGTAATTCAATTTCAATGTTTTGCTAAGTAGAAACAATATAGATAGTATTATTGTTCAAAGTATTTAATAGGTTAACGAAACGGCCCCAATCTATTACCGTTCGTTGTTTGAGGCCTTTGGCTTAATGAACACGTACCTTACTTTCGGAGGAGTGGGAGATTAGCGGCAAGATTGGAATATTGATAATGTGCATATTATTAATAAAACAAACAATCTAATACCATTCGTTTTTGTAAAAATAAGAAGCGAATACAAAATGGGGTTTGTTCGATTCGATTGCGGCGCAAAATGAATTTTCAATTCGATTCATAATATGGCATGGTCTGTATCAGACTATAAAGACATCACACATTCATAATATTTATTTTTTGTTACAATCTATTTATCAAGCATTAGAAAAAAAAAAGTGCTCCTTGGGTGAATTTGGGCCCTCCAATGTTAAAAACTTAACTTTACATGGACGTTTCCATCAAAAAGTGACAGAGGTACAAAACGTGCAACATAATGTTAAACAATGAGATTAAAGTTGAAGTGTTTGTGAAGTTTCGTACTAGTGGGATAAAAAATATAAAATATAACTATTTTACTACCTTTTTTTTGTTTTCCTGGGGCGAAAAAAGTGATACAAAAATATGAAAGCAGGTAATATACAATTTCATAGACGTACGAGTAAAATATAATAATTATAAAATTATTATTTTGGAGTAAATATATGGCTTATTTTCATATTGTTTTAACAAATATTGCTCAATTTCTGGGTAAAGGTATAATATTCATTTGAATACACATTGGATTTATTGGCTACAAAAACGCGAAAGGACCATTTTTGCCTATGATCAAAATTATTATATATATATATATATATATATTTTTTGTGAAGTTTGGTACCAACATTTTTCTTTTTTAGAAGAAAAACAATTTTTATTAATAATTTAAAAAGTATACATCCATAATTCCATCATACCTCAAAACATTATCGTCCCGCTACGAAAGCAAGAAAATATTAGGAGTACTATTCTTTTACAAAAGATCAAAATCCAAAATAACCAAAACAAAAAAAAAAATCAAAAATTCAATAATCTAAAACTCAAAAGAAGGCTCATTATTATCATCATACTGTGGTTTCCAATCATCGACTGAATCCAGATGTGGTTCAAAGCTTCGGCTTCTATATTTGTCATCTCTACACCATGCACTTCGGCTTGCGCCCACCTGAACGAAATCTAATAAGTGGTCGGACCGGCAATTTGCCATATTCCTTCGGCAAGAATTCATTCAAAAATCTCTCTTTTGGATGGCGAAAATTAGGAGTCTTCAATGAAGTCTCCGAAACGAGGTAATTAAAAAAGCAAAACTTATCAAGGAGGTCCTTGTTAGTGGAACAAGAACCTAAGGGCGACATAATGGAAGGCAGGTAGTGAGTCATAATCAATGTCGAGAGTTAAACGGGGGAAGCCGGTAAAGGGTTGGATTGCGGGCTCGGTGGACATGCATATTGGCTCGGTTGCTCCATGTTTGGCCCAAGGACTGCTCCAATCTATGACATAATAGCGGGTCTCTTGATTTGATACAACCCAAAAAGAGACCTAAATTTATCCTCAGATCCATGGGAAACTCAAATTCTTCCTCATCTTCTAAAGAAGCATTGCATTCTCCTTGCTAGACCCCCTGCACATTTTCTCCATTTTCAAAATTACATTCAGCCCCCTGCTCATGTTCACCTTGGCTGTCTTTCGAAATTACAACACCACCCCCTGGATGGTTTCTGTTGCTGTTTCTGAAATTACAGAAGCACCCCTGGAAAGCTTGCAATATCACCATGTCCAGAATCAACATCAGCAGCCTCTTTTATCCGATTACGGTGTCATTTTCCCTTCTTTTTCTCGACGGTAAAAGCACGCTCAACAATTTCATCAGCATATTCACCGTCATGACCATACATTTGCTATTGTGTGTTATGAATAGCTTTAATTCGTCCCGCCTGAGATGACCTTGGGTTATATCCAAGAGAATAGCATGTTTTTGGAGAATACCTGACAACATAACATTTATTGCAATATTTCGGGAGGTTCTCATACTCGATCTTCCTTCTGCCGTTTTCTCTCTTATTATATCATATTTTCCAAACCCTATTTTTACGTTTCAAGAAAATAGCCTTTTCTTGAAATCCCGATTTTAAATGTATCGTGTCTCTAATACGAGGAAAAAGGGTATAATGGCAAACTAAATATACTCAATAGACTAAAATGAACTTTCCAGGTCATATTAAAAGTAAGATTAATCAGTGAAGAATTTGTCTACGAACTGGGTGGTTCAACATGATTCATCACAAATCTATGATAACACAAACAATTACATAACATCAATAGCACATGTTATACACAAACTAATATTATATCTTACAGTACATAAGTTTGAATGCCCTCTTTAGTCAACAGTAAAGACTGAAGGGAGGGAATGCCCTTCTTGTTTTTCTCGTTTCTCCCTGTTTTTATATAATTTAAGCTTCTAGCTACATACAGTTCTTCTTTGTATAGCAGATAGAAGCTTACGTACTGCAAAATAAGATTAAGTGCTCATACATATATTTATCCATCTACATGGTGTAACATCCATGGAGGTATTGCTGGATTAGCCGACTGATTGTGGCTGGGATTTGCTTCAACTTCTCCATTGTTCTCTCCTGGAGCAAGATACACTTCACTGCATCATTTATGCTCGGAAGTCATGCACCCACCCAAACACACACACACACACACACACACACATATATATAAGGTTAATAACAGTCACGTCCCCTACGAGACAGTCAAATTAATCTTCATAATTACATTGACATCCCCTTCTTATTTTGTAAACTAAAATTTTTCCTCCCAAAATTCACAAAGCCATAGAGGAAGGTGATGATTGTTAAACGGTCAAACTCAAAAGGGGAGTCTGCGTAGTTAGGAAATGACGGGGGCATTTGGTATTTTGGCAGTCTCAGAGAGGGTTTGAGTGTAATTAACCGTGTATATATATATATATATATGTATATATAAATTTCGATAAATATATAGTTACCTGACATTCAAGGAGTTCAAAGGATGAGTTAGATCGAAACAAGAAGAGTTCAAATCCTGGTTTTCGTGTGGTAGACCAAAGCAAGATGAGTTCAAGTCATGATTTTGTTGCTCCCATGCACTCGTTTGAGCCAACTCTTTTTCCCTCTCTTTGATCTGTATATATGAATACAAAAACTTCAGAATAATTATGAACAAATGAGCATCTTATAATACCTAAGTTTAAGATTATTTTACCTTCTTTGAAAGTATGTTGTTTTGCTCCTGCAATGCCTTATCCTGCAGATAAGGTGGGGTGAGTGTGTGTGTGGTTAAATCTATAGTTTCAGAAAACAGTCCCATCTCAAAGTCTGCCCATAATTTTTAAGGGTTAATTACACTCAAACCCCCTCTAACTTTCATAATTATATTGGCACCCTCACTGAGTTTGCATAATTCCTATCCAGAAAGAAAATGCAATAACTCGAAATTGCTCCTGACTAAAAGTATATATATATATATATATATATATATATATAAAAGCTAAAAATTCCATTTTGAAAAGACATATTTATCACTCAGTTTATTGAAACGTGAAATAAGAAATCTTTTGTTCTTATTCCTAAACTTCAAAACAAGAGAAAGAAAACCCTTATTTTTCTGTAACTCAAAATCCTTCGAAAAATCCGACCTTCTCATTTTGAAATCCTTTCAAACACTATAAGAATGTACTCCCTTCACTAGCAAACTTGTTCATTATAGCTTTAACTTTTGTGTCAAATTTCGTCTATAATAAACCCGTTAGTAAATAACTCATCATTGATTGTTTTTTTTAATTCTGTTTAAATTGAATTATGTCACTAATTTATCATATATATTATAAATATGTGAAGGAAACTTCTCAATCACAAAATTTTCCTATTAGTGAAGAGGATATTTTTTTATAGTGAAACTAAAATTTTGAATATTTAAGCAAAGAGTTTAGACGGTTCTCCTCTAAAAATTTACAAAGCCTTGATAGATGGTGAGGCTTGTCAAATGACCAAATTTTATAGGGGTGCCTGTGCAATTATTAAAGTTATAGAAGGAATCATACTTTTCAAAGTCTACAACCAACCTTTTGCAAGCCAACACTTCACTTTCAGAAATACCTTCGTAAACCAAACAAACCAAATCTCTCACAATTAAGTATCAAATCAACATAGCAACTCAAATCGTCAGAATTTTGATCAGTAGATAATTCAAACGTATATTCAATTCTACATAGGGAATAGCCCAAAGAGACTTTCCATTTTCAACGAAATAAAAATAAAACCGAAACCAAAGAACAAAGGTTACACAGTCCTAACCTATTTTTCTAGGCTGCGTTTGGTAGCGGGTTATGTGTAGGATATATTACATATTCTATGCATAAAATTATTTGATAGCATTTTTGAAGCCCCAGTATTATGAGCCAACCCGATTTCTAATCCTTAGATGTGTAGGATAGTGCATCTCAAGATGCGGGTGGAATGGTGAATTTCATGATTAGTGGTGACTAAGATTAAGTTTTAAAATTACTCAAGTGATCTTTCTCAAAGATAATTTAGTCTTTAAAATAAGAACTTAGGGTTCGTTTTGGTATTTCATCAAATTTAGGTTTAATCTATCCATTTGTACCAAATTTCTTTTTAGTTATCAGTAGGATATCAACAACGCATATCAAAGCTGCCAAATTAGAAATTGATAAGCTATTTTTTCAAACGAATCCAATGAAATTCGTATCACACTCAATCCCATTTGAATGCAACCCTAGAGGACTACTCAGGCCTTTTTGAATCACTCTTGATAATCATAATGCATTTGAAAACAAACAAAACCAGAGATATTGTATATTTCCATATGTCCGATCAACGTGCCAACTTAATTGTCTAGATTAATTTGTGCAATTACTAATCAAACATATTTTCATTTTTCACCGCTTTAAATAACACAACCATTTAGAATATCACTTCAAGACCTAGGACAAGTTTTATCCGTGCATGTGTGATATTTCCAACCCCTCAACATACATGTATAAGCTCACTCGAAATGCGGCTCGCATTTCAAGTCCCGAAAATTAACCTATAACAAAGTGAGTTTGCGGATTAATTTAATTTAGCATTTCAAATTTGGGTAGCTTGTACTTATTCGTCCTCCATTGCAAGACAAAAAACAACATTTTAATTGAAAGCAAAGTAGTCAAGCAACCCTAGAGAATAAATTCGCATGCTCAAATCAACGACACACTACTGAGGCAATTCTCGGATGTAGTGTGCTTATATCAAATCAAACAAACTTGCACAATTGAAATTTAACATCTTATAACTGAATTCGAAATCAAACATATTCCCGTTGATACTAATATTTTATAAATCAGAGGCAATAGGACTTGAAGGTACTTTGTTAAATTTGCAAGGGATTCTGATAATACGTTAGATAATCAGTACATAAGGGGAAAAGTAATAATAATAATAAAAGAGAAGTTACCAGAGTAAAATATTTGATGTACAAGAAAAAGGGTTAAGTGTCTTACCTTTTTCTGGAGGTTAGAAATGGACTCGTTCATGAGTTGGTTCTGAAAGCAAGGAACAAAAAAATTAGTCATTTAATCTACATTGATGCATATAAATGATAATCTATATTTTTCTTGAATGCTAAGCATGACATGACCCATTCCAATTATAAAGTTACAACCATTAAAAAAATCTTAAGAAAAAAAGAAGGGAAAACTACCTTTTATTACCCGCTTACTCAATCTCATAAGTTCTCATATTTAATAAAATGATTGTTTTTATTTTTAAAAAAAATCTTTATTTTATTTTATTATTATTATTTTGATTAAATAAGATCGTGAGTGTGAAAGATATTAATAATGATAATTTTATGACTTGCCGGGCCAAAATTTCAGAAAGAACATGAAAAGTAAGATAGGCGATACAAAATTTTAATTGTGGTGCTTTGGAGAAAGTTGAAGAAAGTATCTTTCACCAACGAAAATTTTGTAACAAAGAAATTATACTATAAAATTAAGATATCTATGATTGATAAGTGACCTAAATTCAATGTAAATATAACTAAATAAACAATCGTTAACAACGCATTTAGTAATGAATTTGTTATAAATGAAATTCGTCACAAAAATTAATCTTGTAATGAATTGGTTCATCACTAAAGGACATGTATTCTTGTAGTATTTGGATATTTTATAATTCTTCAAATATCTGATACTATATTTTAGGTTGCGTTGGGATTGAATGATTCGGATTTGATCGGGAATTTCAAATGAACATATTAAAAATTCCTCAAACTTCAAATCCACATGTTATGAAATTTTTTGTCTAGATATATATCTAATGGATGCTTACAGGTATTTTCAATCCTTCCAACTCAAGTTCATTTTTTGGTTAAATTTTGTTTATACATATATATGGAGAGAGAGAGAGAGAGAAAAGAGAACAAGAGAGAGGATAACAATACGTGTATAGTTGTGTGTGTGTGTGACAGTGTGTGGTTGTGTACTAATAGCATGATTGTTATGCATGAATGGAATGAATATTTCCACCTTTATACATAACGACACGATTGGTATAGTTAGTTTATAAGTAGAAATACTCATTTCTGTGGGAATCACTAGTCTCATATATGTAGGTTTAGTAATTTCTTCTGTGTCATATGGGTTTAGCTATTCCAAACAAATTGATAATAAATTATAATTTTATATTATTAGTACAATACTTATTAAATTTATCATATAGGATAAAGTTTTTATTTGCACTTAGTTAAATATAATTAAATGCATCAACTATGTATTAAAATATATTTAATAATATATAATATACATAAATCATATATATTTACAATTTATATTTAATATTTCATTTAAAGATGTTTTTATATTAACATATGCTAGCATATATTCATACATATATATATATGATAATATAAAAATAATATTAAATAATTTATCGATGTATTTGATATTCACAATAAAGCTAAATATTTTTATTTTAGGCATTATATATTATATCATATAAAGTAAATTTCTGTATAATTACATATATAATAAATATAAAATAATTGATATTCATACATACTTTATAATAAGTACACAAAACATAATATATATATATATATCATGTAGAAAAATAAAATATAAATATATAAAAAATGTATAATATATACATTGATCATCAATATATAATAAATATATATTTTTTGTTTAAATTAAAATTTTATGATATTTTTTCATATTTGAATGATATACTTGATTTATTTTGGTTCCTATGATTGTTACTACTTAATTACCAAATAAATGAATGACATGGATTAAATTAATTCATGTCCTATTTTATTCATTGAGCATACAAAGTATTGGAATATTACATCAATATCACTCCATTCCTATCTTCGTTTCTTTCATACATAAATCATTTCCTACATACTAATCACTAGGAGTGAGCATAAATTTTTAAAACCATCCACACCACACCAAACAGCACTGAAAATTGTTGTTCAACAATTTAATTCAAAACTGCACTGCAAAATTGTTTGGTTCTAATTTTCTCCTCAAACCGCACAAAACCGAATCACTCACATATATTAAATATTTTTTTAACTTAAACTCTCCAATGTCTAAGATAAAGTCTCTAATCACATTTTAAATTATTTCAAATTTCATTAGTTATAGCTTTAATCATTCAACATTTCAAATACATCTAACCATTCATTATTAAAAATATTGCATTGACTAAAACTTTAGTATGTTATATTAGCCAATTTTAAGACATTGCATAATAAAATCAATATTAGCGCTTAAGATATAAATAAGTAAAATCGCACTATAAATATTAGTTTTATGGATTCTATATATTTAGTTTTTATACTTTTTATTTATAAAAAAATTATTTTCATGCATTGAATTTTTAATATTAATTTAAATATCTTATTGATACTAAATGATGATATTTTTCTTGCTTTTGTCTAATTATTAATTTCTTTTTCTAGTTTAAATCTGTCGAACAGAATCGAATTGCTTTAAACCGCAACTTCGATTTTAGTTTAAAAAACCACAATTTAAAATATATTTAAGAAAAAACTGCATATAACAATTCACTTTTAAGTATGTTAAAAAATTCTAAAATAAACAGCATCACCCCTACTAATCACCACCTAAGTGTGTGTGTGTGTGCGTCTATGTGTTTGTGTCATGTAACTATGTGTGTGTGTGCAATGACGGAGCCACATACAAGTTCATTGGGTGTACACGTGCCTCTTGATTTCAAAATTACCCAATATATACATGTATCATTAAATATGAGTGATCCCCTTATTGTCCTTCGGTGCACGCCACTATTAAAAAATTTGCAGAATTTGACACATATAATATGATAATGTCATATTTGTATATCAATTGTGATATTTTATAAAAAGTATCTCAAAAAGCTATCATAAATTTGAATTATAATGTATTTATCATAACACTATAAAGTGTCAAAATATACTATTGAGACACTCAAATATATGATACTTTAGCGAGTGTCACTAAAAACCAATTTGATCTAGTGACACTAACTAAAATATCGTGTATTTGAGTGTCACGATAACATATTTTGACACTTTATAATATCACGATAAATGCATTATAATTCAAGTTTGATATAAGTTTATTGAGTCACTTTTATAATATGATATTATATGTGTCAAATTAAATTATCATTTTAGTACTACCCTTAATTTTTTAAACTTTAATTTTTGATTCTTGGCACAAAGTTTGCTGCTGTTGTTGTTATAGTTATTGTTGCCTCTCTCTCTCTCTCTCTCTCTCTCTCTCTCTCTCATTGTTGAAAGTTAATATAGACTTTTGGTCCTTTGCAGTGATTACCTGTAAATTTTCTTGAATAATACTCACTTTACCTTATACTAATTACATGATGTAAGTGTTTTGATCTTTTTTTAATTGTTAATTAAAGAGCATTAATACTTTATAGCAGGTGAACGAGTGAAAATGCTACACTATCATTACAAAAATATTTTAGGGGGGTCAACATAGTTTTGAAAAAAGTACTCGGGGAGGTGAATGTAGTTTCAAAAGTTTCCTAAATTAACTACCGTTAGTTTTAGCTAAAAAACTAACGGTAGAATCAAAATTGATAAAAAAAAAAAAAAAGTTAAAATTGAGGGACCAAACTAATGATGACTAAAAATGAGCTAGGGCCCAACAATGATTTAAGAGTATAATTAGATGACTAAAATGATATTTTTCTCAAATACAATGATATGATTATAAAAAAAAAAAAAAAGAAGGTTGACTGGGAAAGGATGAGAGAAACTAAAAAGAATGTAGACAGAGGAAAGAGCAATATAAACAAGCAATGAGGGAGTAGGGAGGAGAGAGGATAGATAAAGAGGGGTAAAAAAAAAAGAAGTACGTTTCTAGAGGGAAGATAAAAATAAATACTGCGGAGAGATAGGGAGTATATAAAACATTGAAAATTCCAAGGTGATTGCTCTATCTGTTTCCTTTTATTTGTTACTTTAGTAAAAAAAAAAAAAAATTCCAAAATATTTACCATTCTTAGTTTTTAAGATTGTATTAGAATAATTAACTGAAATGTTAATCTGAATAATTTCATGAAATTAATGTTTCAAACGTTGTCTTGTAGCAATAATGTTTGTGTTTGATATACATCAATCCGTCCCATCTCAACTATTAGCAGGATGTGACGACTCTGATTTGACAATACCATTGATAAGAACACTTTGAAGAAAGCAATTTTAGAAATAGAATTTAATATTATCAATTTATCCTTATCGATTTAAAGTAAATATTATTCGAATTTGATTATAAATATTTAAACTATAAATGAATACAAGTAATTAGATATATGATTCTTTTAATATTCATTCCAAAAACATATACATATATATTGAATTATTTATAATTTAATTTTATATGTTAATTGTATTCAACAAATTATATTTGAAAAAGTAACTTGTATGTATATTCGAATTTTTATGTGTATTTAATAATATTTTATTTTTAATAATCATATGCATTAGTTTTGATACACTATAAGATACACAAAAATAAATAATAAATAATTCATATCATGGGAATGGCAATTAAAATATTGTTTCAAATAATATGGATGGAAAATTTTTGTAATGGATATTATATTTTTGTAACTTACAAATGGATATTATATAAAAAAAAAAAGATAAATATGTATAACCTTCAAGTTTTATTAAAGAAAGTATATGATATCTATGAATGTTTCTCTCTGTATGTGTGTGTGTGTGTGAGAATAAACAATAGTATAAATAAAAACTATGTTATAAATACACAAATTTAAATATTCAATTAATTATAGTTGATTATTAATTATTCACAATTGTATTAGATATTCGAATATTTATAATTGCGCACTGTTATTCAAATATTTATAATTAAAATTAATGTCTTAAAAATTACAATCAAATACAGATATATCCGAATCCGTTCAATATCCAACGGATACAAATACTAATATTGACTTTAAGTTTTTGTCAAACATTCGCAACCGTCCGATATTCAATAAAGTTAAACGAACGCAGCTATGAAAACTGCGTATCGATCCATTTGCACCCCAATATTAAACACATACGTACTTGAATAGGCAGTGTTAGAAATAAAATAAAATTCAACAGGCTAATACATACCTTGCGTGTCCGAATGTGTTTTAGAGAAACATCAAGTTGATGTTCCAAGCTTTGCAGCTCCTTCATGCTTAAATTGTCGAGGTCCTCTCCGATATAATGCCTGCAAAGATAAACATTAAATTAAGCTTGTTTTGTTGGTTTGCTCAAAATAAATTCTTTTTGTTGGTTGTTCAAAATCTATAATTCCACCTTTGGTTTCTATCCAGAACCTCCATCCTGGCTTAAGCTTTGCATGTTCCAAAGTCCAGCTTGCCTATAAGCGGAAAATATATATATATATATATATATATATATATAATATGAATTTATATTTTCATAATAAGGGAAATAAAAGATTCTTAATTACAGTATGACTTTTTTTGTTTATGCATACCGGTGATTCGAGTTGTGGCTCCTTCAGCTGCCTTTCAGCGTATGAATATCTTTCGTATCGTTCAAGGATCCTTTCCATGCTGCAAATTGAAATGGGTTAAATGCTAAGGCTAATTAGCACAATGATTCAAATCAAGTGTTTATGAAAAAATCAATGTTTTAAAACCTGAACCGTTCATTAAATTGGAAAATCAACTGGGTTAAGGGGTACTAGTCCGACTGCCAGGTTAACTGCGGTCGAACCGTTGATGTTATAATTATGTCATAAATAATATTCAATATATAAAAATTATCAAAAATAATAAATAATAAAACAATCATGTATTTTTTCTGTTTAAAATTAATATTTATGCAAATAATATTATAGAAAACAATAAAAAAAATTAATTAATGATCAATCAAATTTATAAGAGAAAAAGAAAGAAACACATTCCATTTAAGATTAAAAGAATAAAAAGTTTGCTCAAAAAATTTTAATTTTCCTAAATCAAACATATTTAACGTTATTAATTAAAGTTTTAAACCATAAAGATGAAAGATAAATGGCATTCATAGTTCATACAAGTTACAATACCATCAAACACAACAATAGCAACATGATATATATTATTCAATATGGTGAAGACAAGAAAAATAACTAACTTTGAGAGAATTTGTGATTTGAGATAAGAAAAACTTGTGAATCAGCTGATGGAACGAGAGAAGGGCGAAAACAAAACCATAAGGTTTACTAATTTTGGGCTTAATTTATACTACGAAGTGACTCGACCGATTTTAGTAACCCAGTACCAGTTCGATTGGTTCACGGGTTGAACAGCCGGGTCTACCGATTATCCCAAAATACATTGATTTTGAGGAATTTTCGATTTTCAGAGTCTAACCGGACCGTTTTCTTAACCAGGTAGCGGTTCGACCAGTCAAACTAATCGGTTTGGGCTGGGTTTAAAAACATTGGAAAGAATAATGGGGTAATATCAATCAACATTAAAATTATTTTAATCAATTGGTCACTATAAACTTGATTGAAATTGTATAGTATATAAGGTGCAGCTATCGTGCCCGATCTTTATCATTTGTGCACTAACAATTTTTTTTATGCTATTCTAGTGGAATATTTCCCAATATTCCTGAAAATTCGATGAAAATTCTGCTAGAATAGTGAAAGTGGACCACTAGAGCGCAAAAGATAAAGGTTAAATTTCCCACGGCTCACATTTTCACAAAATTTGACTACCAAAATAAAAATCATCCCAAAAGTTAAAGCGCTTAACATAATATACTCTAGAAATTATTAAGAACATGAATTGTGAGGAAAGTATTTTGTTCAGTTTTCTCTTATAATAAAACGCAGGCACAAGAATAAATGTTAATTAGGAGTTCACCCTGAAGAGAAGATTCCAGTTTCCAGATGAAAAATATTTGCATTAAGTTAATTATTAATTCCTTAATTAAAGAAAAAGACAAGCCTCCGGGCTTTTTGCTTCATACTTTGCCTTAATATCCAGCTAAAAAGGGCATTTCAAGCGGCTTACTTTTTCTGAAAGTACATTGCTCTTTTAAGAGCCTTAATTTTCACATGAAAATTTTTAATTTCTAGTGAGATATTTGTAGAAAAGTGGAAAGGGAGTAAGTATTATAAATATTTTTTTCTTAATTTTAGGGGGGGTAAAATATAATAATTAAAGTTGTTGTGGGAAAGACGGGTATGATTTGACCAGTGAAATTTCTGAACTGACCATTTAGTTGAAGTTTAAAACAACAAAAAAAAAAGGTTAATGATATAAGTGCACAATAATCATGTTTTGCACAAGCACGTTCATGATTTCTAATCATTAAATGTCTAGCTTCTAAGATATATGAACTATGTTACTAAGTCACAAACACAAGCAAATATTTTAGTTCAAGACGTGTTGAATTGCTAAATGGTACATCTACATGGTACTTGTCGAAGTGCGAGTAATTAGGCAAACAAATTAAATTAAATAATGGGCAAATTACACTGACTACCCTTGAGATTTGACTAAATTACGAAAAACTCCCTATTTTTTCAAAAATTACTAAAAACCCTCTAAGGTTTTAAAAATATTACAAACTTATTCAAATTTTCGAAAATACTCCTTCCCTTTTTTTGGGTAATTTACACTGACTACCCTGAGATTTGGTTAATTTACGAGAAACCCCCCTATGGTTTCAAAAATTACCAAAATTCCCCCGAAGTTATATCAATATTACAACTAGCACCTATTTAGGTTGACTTATTAACAATATTAAATCTTTTTTTCCCCTCTGTAATATTGTTATCATAAAATTTTCATGTAATAGATTTGAAAAAAAATGTGATTATTTATTCAAATAAATATTCTGAATTTAATGCATTAAAGGTATCTACCAACACATCAAGTATGTTATATTATCGCTAATACGGAGTAAATTTTAAGAGAAATGAGTTAGAGTCCTCAAGCTAAATAAAGTTTTCAAGTGCATTATTTAATTTCAATTTTTTATTTCAATCAATGTTTATATTTCTCATTTCACATAATGGATATATACAATACATATTCAATTTTCCAAATCTATTAAATTAAAATTTTATGATAACAATATTACAGAGGGAAAAAAAAAGAATTAATATTGTTGATAAGTCAACCTAAGTAGGTGCTAGTTGTAATATTAGTATAACCTCAGGGGATTTTTTTGTAATTTTTGAAACCACAGGGGGTTTCTCGTAAATTAGCCTAATCTCAGGGTGGTCAATATAAATCACCCAAAAAAAGGGAAGGGGTAATTTCTGAAATTTGAATAAGTTTGTAATATTTTTGAAACCTCAGGGGGTTTTTGGTAATTTTTAAAAAAATAGGGGGTTTTTCATAGATCAGCCAAACCTCAGGGGTGATCAGTGTAATTTTTCCTTAAATAATTGAACAAATGTGGAAGAAAATTAAGCATACATGACCAAGCCATACATAGAAGAAGCTCTTAGGATGTCGTAAATAAATAGAAATGCGTAGCTCTTGGAAGTAACATTTAACTTCATACAAATAAGTTAATCTAATTTCAATCATCTTAAACATAGGTTGTTAAGATAATTAAAAAAAACAATAGCTCCACGAGTAAACAGAATAATTGGGGTTTACATTTTATCAAGACGATTTACAATTATATTTGTTTGATCAGCAGTTTTTTCTTGAGAAGTTAGGTATATATTAGTAGAATTGATGCTAGCTCTCCATGTTTGATTGCGAGGATTTATTCTACATAAATTTATCAAATTTTTCTAGCAAAAAACCGAATAAAATGAGAGTATGTAGCATGCTACAATGCACGGACACTTCAAAAGATCACATTGTGTATTGTTGGACACATGTCGGGCACAGACACGGCTACGACACGTGTCCGACTCGACAACCACGTGTCCAAAAAAAAAAAGAAAGAAAAAATCGGACACGGGCGTGTTTGACACATTTTAGACACGGTTGGAATATTTCACAAAGTTTATAATGGGCTCTTTTTTTCAAATTTTAAAAAGATAGTGGAAATTTTGAAAATAAAAAAAATTAAGATTATATTTATCTTAAACTAATTAATTAGATTTAAACTATTTATCTATCGGCCGTTGTTTTACAACGTCTTTTTCATCTATCTTTTCTTCTTTACAAAATCTCCAATCAAAAATTAATACCAAAAATTTTTATGACATTCTATTTTAATGATGGATATTTCTATTTGTCTATCATATATGCTAATTTAATAAATTATAAACATATAATATATAAGATAATATTTTAATAATCGTATTAGAATCGTGTCATGTTCTAAAATTTTAAATTTTTTTATATCACCGTGTGTCCATATCGTATTGTGTCCGTATCCCCATATTTGTGATCCTTGCATAATAGGTAGCACGAGAAAGAAATTTTGATACGTCTGATAAACTGAAACTAAAAATTTCTTTGGTAATCAATGACATATTTTAATGTTAATATAGGTATATTATTAATATTAATAACACGTATAAAGCTGACAGATTTTGTACTTTCTGTAAGATGAGGAAGCAAAGAAACATTGATTACATTATTAATACGTATTAAAAAATGTTTAGGGATTCGTATATGAAAAATAATAATAAAATAATAGAACTAAAATCCGCAACAAAAGAAATTATATATATGAAAAGAAATAAAACCCTCATCTGCTCCCTCAAAATCACTCAGAATGTACACTTTGAACACTCATGTATTAATCTTTTTTTTTTTTAAATTTTTGGTTGAATATTTTATGTAACAAAAAATGTTATCTGCCATTAACTCTAAAAATGAAAATGATATAAAACAACAAAAAAAAATGTCTTTTTTGGATGTAAAATAAAATAAAATAAAATAAAAAAGAATCTGCAAAGCATGGATACAGTTTGCATGACAGTGCAGAAAGAGAACTATGTGTAAGATGTTTTCAGAATACTCAGAAAAACTGAAAGCGAAAAAAAAACGAAAAAACCAGTTGAAAGTGATGTGTTGATTTGTTGTATGTGCATTGGGTTTCTTAGTTTTAAAGAAATAATTTTATACGTGTTCAGTTCATCAAAACAAGAGCTACAACATATATAATCACAGAAAAAGAAGAAGATTATGTACAAAAAATGCACGCACACACACACATATATATATATAACATGATGAAGTCAGCCAACAAAGAAACCACAGAGGGTAATCTAAACCATATATGAGTTAGAACGAGCACAAGAAAACACACACACACACACACAACACACAAACACACACAACACACAAACACACACACTTATATATATATATATATGTAAGTATATGGTTTTCATAATTTATGAAGGGTTTTTCAGAAAAGAAATACTGAATATTTTGTAGAAAAAAGGAAGACAACTAAGGTCTTTAATGAGTAACCTAGATAGAAAGGTCGCGAAAGAATATGAGGTAAAAAGGAAAGAAAAGAAATATCACATAAAAAAAAAAAATCAGATAAGCACAGCCAAATCCTAAATGAAACAAGAGTAAATCTAGAAGACATATACTAGATTTGCTAAAAGAGAAGAAAAAAAATGGGGGGAAAAAAATGTTTTCTGATAAACCTAGAAACAAAGTGAAGCAAAAAGAAAAAAAACAAAAACTTTACCAACACAAAATATAAAGAAGAAGAAATCTAGTGCTAAAAAACCCAACCTGCAGAAAATCCCAAGAAAATATAATTCAAAAAAAAAAAGTTCTTCAAATTCCGGCTTAACCTAACCATAATTTTGCTCCCCCAAAAAAGAAGAAGAAAAAACAAGAGGAAGTGAAAGATTAATACCACGAATCCGTGGCATATTCAAAGAGCTTTCCTTTAGTCGAAAACACAATCAATCCCACATCGGCATCGCACAGCACTGAGATCTCATGAGCTTTCTTCAAAAGCCCTGATCGCCTCTTGGAGAACGTCACCTGACGATTAATCTTGTTCTCAATTCTCTTCAGCTGCACTCTTCCCCTACCCATTCTTGATTTTTCCTTTTTTGTTTTCACTGATAAAATTCTCTCTCTCTTTCTCTCCCTCTCTCTCTCTCTCTCTCTATATATATATATATATATATATGTGTGTGTGTGTGTGTATTTTGTATGTATATGTATGTTTTGAAGAAGTAAAGCTATAATACGATGAGTCGCTGATCTAGTTTTTACCGTTTCGATATACATGCGCTGTCGTCCCTCCCACCACTCAGATATTTTCTTTCCCACTCCATATAGTAAAAGCTAGCCCACATACATAACATGTATATATGGGGTAATAAAAATTTTGTACTAGAGTTTTGACTGTTTATCTCTCTATCAGACTGTGTGTATGTATATATGTATCTATATGTGCATTAATACAAACACACACAGTCGGGGTGTTGGTGTGTGATTTGCGTTGGAATATGTCGCAGCAGGGTCGGGTGGTTTTAGATGTGGGGATGGGTGGTATTGACAAACCGGAGTGGTTTCGTCAAAAGTGTTGTCGAGTTGTGATTGGTGGAGAGGGAGTGTAGTGTGTAGAGTCGTTGTGTTTCTAGTATGTAGGCCACAAGTCTATGGGATGGGAACCGTTCGTACCAGGTGCCTCATGTACGGCCGGAATCTTGTTCTCTCCATCCCAACTTATCCTTTTCATATTATTATTATTATTCATACTACAGCAAAATTTTAGTAACCATTTTTTTATTCTTTTCTTTTCTCTCTCTCTCTCTCTCTCTCTCTCTCTCTCTTTTCTCCTATTATACGTTCCTTTTATTCTCTCCTCTATCTATCCTCTTTTATTTTTTAATATTCTTAAATCATTTTTATTAAATTTATTTATAATTATTCTATTATTTTTTCTTATTTTATTTATTTTTTTACATATTAGTAATTTTATAAATTTATTAAAATAATTAAAAATATTTTGATATTATAGATACTACCAAAAAAAAAGTGAGTCATTAAATCAAATTATTTTTTATTAAAGACACACATCAAGTATGTCAATCTTAATTACTAGTTATTATATAAAGGGACAATATTTTTTAGTAACTATTTTTAGTCTGTTTATTTTTTTAATCTGTCAATTTCTAGTTTTTTTTCTTTGTTTTACTTTCTTTCTCATCTCCCCTCTTACACATTCTTTTTATTTCCCCCCCTTTTCTCTCTCCCCCTCCCTCTCCCCCCTTCTCTATCCTCTTTTATTTCCCAACACTCTTCAATATACCATTTTTTTAAAATTCTTTACAATTGTTTTATTAGTTTTCTTTATTTTAAATTATTTTATTTTTACTTATTACTTATTTTATAAATCTATTAAAAATAATTAAAATATGTTGATAGTATAGATACTACCAAAAAAAGATTATTAAATCATTAAATCAAATTATTTTTTTATTATGCATACGCAACAATTGTTATTGTATCTCTTCGTAATTTCTTAATGGTGTGTGTGTCGCACTCTTTTATAATTTAATAAAATTTTCAAAATTTGATTTATTTAAAATTTAAATACGACATTCAAATGTACTTTTTTTTTTTTTATTTGTGCACATGATCGAATATGTTCTTCCTACCAATTTATATAGCTGTGTTTGTACAAAAGATGTAAATACGCCAGCATACTTATTGCAATAAGTAATATAAAATAAGTCAAATATCATTCTATTTATCAAAAAAGAAAAAGAAAAAGAAGTCAAGTGTTATTCCTACGACGGCCAAATTATTCAAAAATTAAAGACTATTCTAACACAATATTCCTTAAATTACCGAAAAATTGGGCTTTTCCAGTGGAAAGTTCGGCCAGAAAATCCGTCGATTTTCAACAAAAATTTTAAAAATTATTTTTTAAAATTTTTAATAGAATTTTTAAAAACTAATTTTTAAAAAAAAATTAATAAAATTGAACAAAAAAATATTATTTTTTAATTTTTCAACTAGAATTTTGCAAAAAAAATTAAAAATAAATTTTTAATAAAAAAAAGTAAATATATATTTCAAATATTAAAGAAAAAGTAAAACTAAATTAAATTTTTAATGTGCCGTTACATTCAAAAAACATTATAGGTCTAAAATATGATAGTTACCAAAATAAATTTTGGTATAATCATCATGTATAAACATCTATAGAGATAAATCAACATGGATAGTAATTAGTTATAAATTTTATAATAATTAAACCTTAATCAAAACTATTGTATGCAACATATACAATATTTGTGTATAAACATATTCAATTGTGGAAAACGTATATATGCATATACAAACCTCCTCCTCCTCCTCCTCCTCCTCTTCCTACTTCTTCTTCTTCTTCTTCTTCTTCTTCTTCTTATTATTATTATTATTATTATTATTATTATTATTTTTAATGATATTAAGGATAATTAATAAATTGGAAATATGATAATTAAATAAATAAATCGATAATTTAATCTTAAGTTTAATACAACTAAGGATAAGTGATAAATTATTGATTTTTTTTTACTATCCGACCTTTGAATTAAATGAGTTGAATCAATAGTCCCGAATCAATTAACATTATAAGAACCTTTGACCTTCTCGTAAATTAATTGCTATATCCTACGTACAAATCACTATATTCCTATGTGATATAATAGAGTAAGAAAGATTAACATATATTCGTCATGGACTACCAATGTGGTGTCGGCGTATTCCTATCTTACCAACAAATTAATTTATTTGTCTATGCAAAAAAAAAAAAAAAAAATCAAGTTTTTTTCCCTATTAACCTCCTATGATCATTTGACGGCTATAAAAATAAACCAAAATAGGACACGTATCCTTATACGAGAGGTCACTTATTGCCGAAAAATGATTTAAGTGTGAAAAATATAAAATTTGTATGGCAATATATAAACAAAAATCGTAATTTGAAAGATTAAGTGTATTTATCCCAAACAATAAACTAGATACACCTAAAACCTAAACCCCACAAAATAAGGAAAGTGTTCAAGAAAACTATTTCATTGTAGGCTTCGGACTCTATTTTCGCATATCCTGTGCTATTTGTCTTCAAATTTGTTTTCGAGAATTCACGCCATGCTAGTGCAGATGAATTGCATGCTAAGCACAAGTCCGTTGGAATTTGTCCTAAGCATGGTACAGTACACGATGTCTTTCTTGTGGTGGAATTTAAATGCCTTTGTAGTCACTATTGACAATTAATAACACATTAATAACAAAAAAAAAATTATCACTATAATTTTAAAATTTTAAAAATTTCACCCTTGATTCCACCCTTCCGCTTCTTCTTCAAAACTTTGTGTCGGGACATAACTTGTAAATGGTTGTTTAATCCACATGATAGAGCACAAAAAAGTACATTGTTAATGAGATAATGTGTGTTTTCATAATTAAGAAAATGACCTAATTTGATACATATAATATAGCAGTATCACATTTGTGTACTTATTATGACACCCCATAAAAAGTGCCTCAATATGTTAATTTTAAATTTGAACTATAATGTACTTATCGTGACACTATAAAATATCAAAACAGGCTATCGCTACAATCAAATACATAACACTTTAGCTAGTGTCATGGCAAGCAAATTTGGTTTGGTGGCACTAGCTAAAGTGACATGCGTTTAAGTATCACAATAGCTTATTTTGATGTTTTATAGTATTATAGAAAATATATTTTAGTTCAAATTTGGTATAATTTAATATAACGCTTTTATTAAACTTACGATACATATACAACTATGATACTTTTTTAAAGTACCACATTATATATGTCTAATGAAAGCATTTTTTAAATAGTGTTTTATACTTTCCTATCTAAACTATATTGTATGTAAATGAGATTGCGTAAAATTAAATCACCAAAAATTAAAAAAATTTATTATATAACTTATATAAAAGTTAAATTTTTATTTAGGGGGTACGAAATTTTGAAACCCTAATAAATATATATACTAAAAATGAATTTTTAAAAATTTGGGGCCCCCCTGCTCCCCGGCTCCATCACTGGCGATGCTAATTAAAAAATTATCAGCACGCATATGAAATAATGTTATGACAAAATTAAGAAGGAAAATTTCACATTGTCATGTGACATTTTTGTTACTTCTTTTTTATTTTTATTTTATATAATTGATTCAAAACACCTTATAAATATCATTTACAATGCTGCATACACAAATCCTCACTCAAAAGAAATTCGAACTCAGGGTACTAATAATGCTAGACTCGAACCCCACACCGCTGGACAAAGTAGGAACTTTCTGTTATTAATACTACTACTTTTTTCCCATTTTTGTTATTAATACTACTACTTTTTTTCCGATAGTGACAAGTGACTCGAGCTTGTCCGAGTTTGAGCATTATCATTGCATGTAATATGGTGAAATTTTAATTTTTAAGGTTAATTTGGTACAGTTATGGCTTTGTCCTTTTTGTTGGTTGTTGTTACAGTATATTAGATACCTCAACCTTACAAGTTACAAGGTACATTGGTACAATCGTATTTAATGTGACTTTATTAAAAAAATAATAATATTATTAAAAATCATATTTCATGAGTAGGGGTACGCATAATTTGAACAGTCAAATAGAGCCTCGTGGACCTTACGTCTTGAACACGCGTTTAGAATTATCGTCGTACTAAATTATTTTCAATTTAACTAAACTAAGAAACACGAGTTTAGAATTATCATTTTTAGTGTTAAAACTTATGTCTTGTATATTTCACCAAATTAATCTCTTCGTACACATTTTATAAATCATTGTTTTTGTCCAATTGAAAAAAATCGATATTGTGAACTAGTTCGAAGTAAGTTCAAAATTAATTATCAAAAAAATAAAATAAAAAACTAATTTCAGGATTCTTAAAAAAAAAAGAAGATATTTGAGTTGGAATAAATTAAGCTAATTATAAAAATATTATTTATTGACGTACTTGAGACTTTATCATCAAATTAATCCAATATTAGTATTTGTATGTAAATAAATGAAAGCTCGCTATTAGAATTGTAGTCTAGTCGTGAAGGTTGAAACCTGACGTCATTAAAGTCCCGACCCATTTTCCTTTGAGTAAATATGTGTGCGTGTGTATATAATATTTCGATTAATATTTGTGGGGTGTTGCGAATTAATTATATCAAAAATAAATAAATAAATAAATGCTCAATTCAAAATTAAGGCCCGATCAATAGGAATATTAACCGAGAACTTAACATATATCTACTCGTACGCAAAGCCGCATTTCTTATTCTCCTTAATTACTTATGCCAGTCTGAATCTTAGGTTACATAACTAGTATTTATCCCATGCTATGGTATAGGAAGTAATATTTTTATTTATATATTATAATAAATTAAACAAATAAATGAATAAATTTTTAAAATCAATCTATAGAATAATAATTGATAAATTAGTTCATTAAAAGGTTCAGTTACTACTTTAAAAAAAATCAACTAATAACATAATATATTCACTATATTCAGTGTCAATATTAGATTTTAGAATAATTATGTCGTTCTCTTTTAAATTTATGCAAAAGCACATGAAAGATCATTTTAAACTTTAAAATTAAAATAATTGATACGTATTGTAAATAAGACAATATAACTGAAAAATAATAATTACTTTACTACGTAATTTGAATTCAAATGTATAATATTTTATCATAGACTGTGTATAAATATCGAATTCTTTTGTATAGTTAAAAATAACAATATGCATATACAAATTAAATTTAAAAATTATTATAATTTTATATGTGTCCTCGATAAAAATATATTAAGACTATTCAATTATGCACACATGTGGTGCTTATTTGAATGATTTCAAGATTTATGAGTTGTATATATAGAGTTTAGCGAGGAATAAATTATAAAGAGTTATAAAAACATTGAAAAAAATTAAAAATTCTCTTTACCCAATGGTCAATCGACACGTATTGTATATGTTAATTATTGAGTGTAATAAAAAAACGTAATGACCTTGTGCACAAAATTCAGACATACTCTTCCACGTTTCAAAATTTCACTCGACGTTTATGTCGAACATCCACGTGTCCATTTATAATTGATTAGTATCTTGTCCTTTTTCTGGTCATGAATAAATAAAATAAATAATAATAATAATAATGAAAAAGGTTGTACTTTTGTTTTGCTTTAGGTTGGTCCATGAACGATCCCATGAAAGCGGTTGCGTGTGGACCTTGTTGGTCGTCACTTGGTCCTAGGGGTGTGCATTCGGTTTTATTTTTTTGATTCGATTAATAGAGAAATTTGATTTTTAAAGTTGAGAATTGAAAATCAAATCGAAACTCTTTGGTTTGGGTATGATTTTTTTTTCAATTTTAACCAAAAAAAATCAAAAAAATCAATACAAGTTAAAAAATGAAGATAAAAAATCAAGAAAATTGAAAAAATCGAAAATTGAAAAACCAAAAAATTGGAAAAATCGAGAACCAAAACCCATGAAATGAAAATAGAGGGAGGGAGGGGAGAGAGAGAGAGAGAGAGAGAGAGAGAGAGAATTGACTAAAATAATTATTAATTAAATAATTATTTTTTATATTATTAATTAAAGAACATTGGTTTTTTCGATTAATCGAAAATCGAAAAAATCGAAAAATCAAATATTTTCGATTTTTTCGGTTAAACCATGGTTAAAAATTGAAAAATCGAAATATTAAAAAAATTAAAACCGAAAATTGAACCGAACTTACTTCGGTTCGATTGTCTTGATTTTTGATTAGTTTGGTTTGGTTCGGTTTCGATTTTTCTGCACGCCCCTACTTGGTCCCCCTATGAATTATTTTGAAGATAAAATGTTTGGCCATATAGGATTAATAATATACTAGAAGATGTTAGGTAAATTTTTAGGCAGCACATTTGTTAAAAATTACATAGTAATTTATAGGTATTATAGATATAATTAATGAGATCAATTTTGAAAAAGATTAATTAATTTATTTAATGAGCAAGGAACATGCAACTATCTTTAAATAAATGTTTTATAAATCGATGAGGCCTAACTCAATTGGCGAAACTGAAGCTCAAGATTACGGGATTTTAGGTTTGATTCCCACCAAAATGTATGGGTCTTTATTAGTAGTTTAGTTGTTACCATAAAGTCGGTTGATTTGTACTTTGAAAATGATGTAATAGTTTGAATTGTAATACATGAATTATTGATGTAATTGAATGAAATGCACTCGCTCAATAAATAAATAAAGTTACTATAAACCGATTAGTTTATTAGTGAACCTAAAGGGACATACCTTTAATTAAGCAATCCATTTTCATTTAAAAAATCTTTATTCATGCAAAGTAGCTTCAGGCAAAACAATCAAAGAAATGTGGGGAGGCAAAATGTCCACTCCTTCACAATAAGTAACAGCTCCTTTAGCTAGCAAGTGAGCTACCTCATTGCCTATTCTACGGACATGGCTAAAACGACAAAATTGAAAAACTTAGATACACTCTTTAATGTCATAAACCAGGCGACCAAGTTCTAAGTTTATCTTATGTTCTCCCTCGGAGCTTATGCACAAGGGATAGGCAGTCCGATCCGAGACATATGCGAGTCCAACCACGCCGTGCTGCAATAGAGATGGTTACGAGTCCAACCATAGCTTCGGTTTGCTCCGGAATCAGGATCCCAGAGCAGCATCGCTGCAACCAACGGCAACATCCACCCGTATCATCCCTTGCGATAACGCCCGAGCCAATCTCACCACACTCTACAAACAAAGCGCCATCAAAGTTGATTTTGATCAAACCTGAAGGAGGGGGCCTCCAAGAAGTCGAGGAATAGTCTAAGGCACATCCCATCGAAGGAACGAACACATGCCAATTGGATTGAAGGAAGTTCTGGGCAAAAGAAACCAACATGTCCGGTTCAAGAAAAGGCTCCCTACCATCTTCTTGTGCATACTCCACCATAGCGCCCTAGCAATAGTTGAAAATAGACACGCACTATCCGCTGGTAGGGATTCCACATTCCACCAGAATCATTCCCGAGCCTCAAGATCCCATCTCGACACCATTATCCATGGCAGATTGGAAATGGGCCAAGCTTGCCGGGAGAAAGAGTAGTCGAGAAGAGCGTGACGCACGTCCTACTCGTCAAAGTCACACCATTGGCAGGGGCTAACGTCATAGATTAGTTTCAGTTTAGATAAAATTTTATGATAACTAATTGTTGTTATCCAATTTGTAACTTTCTTGCATTTGTATTATATACAAATGTTGTCTAGATCAGATTAATTTACTGACTTATTTTTCCTTTGTATTGTGTATTCTACTTATCACAATATTTGTTACTCTTTGAAAAATTCTTATCCTTACCGGATTCGGCCTCATCGAAACTGAGCACGTGTCGAGTGTTTTCCACTTGCCATATAATTAATGTATAGTTTAGGGAGAATGATCAATCAAATGGCAAGTGTATTAACACTTAGTACATGATTGATTTGCTACGGCTGAACCAGACCTGGGCAAGAATTTTCCTTATTCTTCTTAATCCATTCACGGTATTAATCACCATAAACGGATCGATATCAGGTTCATACTTTTCTTAAATCTAAACAAACACAGCATCTGCCACCGTCAGCGTACCTCCAAAGAGTTTCGAAGTCAGCTAACAATTAACCAATTTTCCAGATATATATATATATGTGTGTGTGTGTGTGTGTGATGTTCCAATTTATATTTTTAATGACACTTGAACTAGTTGAGTGACTTTTTGGCCACGTTTATTGATTATTTAGAAAAAAGGGATAATTATATTGAATTATCCTAAGATTTATCTAAATTACAAATTAACCCATGAATTTATGATAATTTTGCAGATAATTATGAGGTATGCAAATATGTTACATACGTTAATCGTCTACTATCATTAGGGGTTTTAAAGAAAATCGTTAATTTTTACATGTTCTTCCTATTTTACTCTTTTGGTCTAATTTTGACACAATTAGTTTAATTATGTAGAACCAAAACTATCAACAAAAATATTCTAGTGCAGGCCCAGCAGGCGTAACATGGGCATTTTATCTTACAAAATTAGTCAAATTTGGTTAAAATTTGATCAAACGGGTAAAATAGAAAATGACATGTAAAAATTTAACAGTTTCTAATTAATGCTTCCGGTTCTTCCAAGCACCAAGAATTTATAATGCGAGAAAAGAGTCTTGATCTTTTGTGAGTAATAATTGACTTGAGGAGAGAGAACCTTCAAAAAAAAAAATATTAGCACTCCACTGAATTAAGTCAATATTCGTTTAAAAATGAGGAAAAGTATAAAAAAATGATGGAATAAATGCAAATGATGACACAAATAACGAAGACTATGAGTGAAAATTATTAATAGTGACTTAGAGTGCTTTAGAGAACTTTAGAGAACCAAAAAAATGGTTTGAATGCTGAAATTTCCATCATTCCGCCCTTATACGCCCCTGGTCTTTATATAGGGCTCGGAGCGTAACCTACCTATCCTGAAAATCAGGATGTGGTCCGCAAAATCAGGGTAATTAAAGGCGTGTTGGTTGAGATTCCCACAAATATGGTGGATGAATCTGAGCTTCTTTATCCCTACGTGTCTTTTGACTCGGGTCTGAGGTTACTCATCTATATCACAGATGATAGGCGGCCTAAGCCTCGAGACCACCCCTCCTGGACTTGGCAAGGACGTATTCTTCCTAAGCTTTGATCAAGGGCTGTGTTGGGCTTTACGAAGGACCCTTCCCTTTCTGGACTTAGGCTCAGAGACGTATCATTCCTAGGCTTAAGTCCAAGGGTGTGTTGGGCTTTACAAAGAACCTCTCCCTTTCTGGACTTAGCTTCTAAGACCGTTCCTGGACTTTTATTAATGTTACCTCATAAAAGCTCAAAAAATTAAGAAATAATGCAATATCACCAATAAAAACCCTAACAGTAACAAACAAAAGTTTAATAGATGTAAAATATTTGTATACCTTAAGGTTACTTGTGTAATTTCTAGAAATCAACAGTTTAGTTTGTAATTTGAACAAAATTCAAAATAATTCAATGTAATTATCCTTAGGAAAATATAATTAATTTCAAGTGCAGAATTATTTTTCGCGCTATCCACATGGTTATCCACCAAACTATTAGCCATCACAATAATAATAATACTAACACTAATAATTTTTTAAAAAAAAAAAACAACAACAACAACAACATACGTGGACTAGGGTTTGTTGGGTATTGAGCATTTCTATTTTTGTTTTTCCCTTTCCCCCCTTGTTTGACTTTTTCTTTTATTTTTATTACTAGCATTTCCCCCTCACAGAAAAATATAAATATATGTTTACACATATATCATAATAAATTTTATGAGAGATAAATTAAATCGATGAAAATGTCCGAATCAATTGATTATCTATTGACACAAAATTTTTAGATCACATTACATCAAAGTAATGATAAGTAAATAAATATATTCGACAATTAAATTAATAACAGAATGTACTAAATTTCAAAATTAATTTTGGCATAACTATAGCATGGAATTTCAAAAAAAAAGAAACAAATTGTACAAAAATAAGTTATAAATAATTCTGATTCTTTTAAATGAAAGTTGTCGGTGATTGTTGCCATACGACACTATAAATAAAAAAACTTAGTTTTATAAGTGGACAGCAGCGAATGCATATGGTAAATAAGGGGATTTTAATTATTAAAAAGCCTCAACTTTTTAATATTTTTTTGCAGCTTTCACCTTGTTTGGTGGCGTTGTCCGCTGGATGTATGCCCAATTGAGTTATAAACGGTTAGATCGTATATAAACGATATGAATATTTTATTTTATTATATTATCATATTCTCATTTAGCGGTCCATTTGTATTCACTCTTTTTCCCCTATGGTTGCTTCACCTATCATAATTGTGGTTATCGTTCATATTTATTTTGTGAATTTGAAATATGTGGTAATAATTCTAAAGAATAGTTCAAGAACTTAAGAATCTATATATCACGACGTGATCAATAAGTTAAAGAAGGTTAATAATTTTTTTTCATGGTTGAATTTGAAATATTAGCTATTTTAAATTCATCGGTTCTCACACGACCATCCCGAACTGAATAATTAAAATTTTTATGAACGAAATTTAGCAAACATATATAATATACATATCATATCGTATATATATGTATGTTACAAGGGAAAAGCATTAGAAACATTATATATGCATGGAAATTTCTTTTATGAATCAGCCATATGTGAGGCATTTAACATCCGGTGCACAAAAAAACAATCAAAAAGTTTTTGTGTACACACACTTAATATGATCGAGCTCAATAAATTACACAATAAATATATTATACTTGTCAAGTGTTTAATCATTCTCTCCAAATTATACATCATTCACATAAAAAATTTAAAATACTAACAACATAATTAACACGGGTTGAATCGAAACAGCTGCAATTTCCCTAGGTTATGTTACGTGATGCGTAGGGATGGCAACGGGGCAGGTATGGGGCGGGTTTGGCCAAACCAGGGACCCACCCCGCCGGAAAAATTTTGGACCCGGGCCCGGACCCGCCCCGGACCCGGGTGGGCCCGCCGGGTATGGGTTGGACCCGGTAGACCCGGTTTAAGTTTTAAAAATAAAAAAATATATTTTTTTAAGAAAATTGATATTATTACAACTTTATAAATATGAAAAAAATAATGGCACTACTAAAACATCATTATCACATATTTATTTGTACATATTTTGAAATCATAACTTAATTATTAATGTTATATAATTATTTTTATATACAAGAGTATCATATTTATTTTTTTAAGTAACTATTTATATAATATATACTTTTATATATGAAATATAGATGTATATTATATAAATTTACATAAAATAATAAATAAAAATGTATAAAAATATCTAAAAATAACTAACCGGGGCGGGTTCGGGACGGGTCCGGGTCCAAAAAATAAAGACCCGGGACCCGCCCCAGACCCGGTTAGGAGTCTTCAAACCCGCCCCATTAGGGGCGGGTTCGGGTCCAACCCGGACCCATTGCCATCCCTAGTGATGCGTGCCTGTCGGGTAAATGGCGTGTTGCTAACGTTGTACCAGTGCTGGCCCTTAATGAATTTTTTTTTGGTTGGTTTTCCGTGGGGTGTCCTAGGCCTTTGGCCCAGACTAATCCCCACCGCAGCACTGTCGGGCCCAATTGGGGGCGCTGCTCCCACCAAGGTATTGCTGTGTTTCTTAGGTCTCGAATCCGAGACCTCAGGTTAAGCCAGGAGAGTCTCCTTCCAACTCACCTGCACCTTGTTGGTGCTGGCCCTTAATGAATGCTTGTTCTTCCTTTCTGCTTTTTTAGTACAAAAGGCGTCGGCAAACAAATTTTACATGCTTTCATACCGTCGGTGGCATTATTTTCCCACAACAAAAACAGTAAAATAGTGTCAACTAGTCAGCTAAGTCAAACTGGTTAGCTGAAATCATTATTATTATTATTATTATTATTATTATTATTATTATATTAGTAAAAGGAGCAATTTACTAAATAATTTAGTTAAATATTAGTTATATTTCATGAAGCCATACCGGGAATTTTTTTTTTATTGTTTATGATTCGCTTATGTATTAGCAATAAAGAACGGTAGATATCAAATTGATGTGACAAATATGTTTTGACGCAACATATTAGAAAACAACGCATGGTAATTGAAGGCCAACATGTCTCCTTGGTGTCTCGAGTAGAGCTTTGAAGCTCATTCCACCTCCACAAATATTAGAGTAACACCGACAAAGAGACTAATCGACGAGAGTCCTGTGGGTAGTTTCTGCCCTTTGTCATCTTCCCCACGTTCTTGACCAATACTAGAGAGACATCGTTGAAGGTACAATCTGGTCCACCTTCATTCCCCAGCTCACGGACCTCCTCCTCCTGCACTTCCTTCTCGGACATGATCCCCCCAACAAACTGACACATGCATTTGACACCACCAATCATTCAACATTGCTCTATATAAAAAGCAACTAGAGCACTATACCCACGGAAAGTGTGTTCAAATAATGAAATCTTACCCTAACTTTAATCAAGTGCACCAACCCACTTTACATATAAATAGCCAAGCACTTATTGCTTATCATGTATGATTCTACAAACTTAAACACGTTTTGCACGTAAATATTGTCTCCATTTTTCTGCACCAAGCCCATCACTAATTTGAGTGTCTGAATGTCTTCACCGGAGGTGATTCTCACAAGCTCGTGTACGTTCATTTTTTGGCATATTGAGAATCCGGCGAACTTGACGTGAGATCAAATCAGCTCTACTTTCAGTACATTGCTTTAGCGAGACCCCGACATGTTATAAAAACCCTTAGTGCATGAGAGTTCATTGGAATTTTCCCTTGTTGCATATCTAGGGTTTTTAGGAGCTTAATTTTTTTTTTCCTTCCTTTTTTTCCCTTTGATGAACTTCTAACGCTGTACACCTTTTTACTGCTTATGAGCCCTTAAGACCCAAAAAAAAAAAAAAACCATACCAGGATAATTCATGAACTCTCAGACGTCTCATAAATTGTTTGAAGAGCTTATATATATTGAATACTGAAAGCCATGCACTCACGATGGAACAACAAAAGAAACCAAAAGCCTGCTGATAAATTCGATCACTTCGAAAACGCAAAAATAGAAATGCTCGTAAAGTACACAAATATAAATATTAAATATCAAAAGTTCTGAACTCAAATAAACAGGCTAATAATCTCTGCGCCGAATATGAATTAACCGAAGGTAATAATCTATAGAAAATAAAATATTTAGCTACGAATAGAAATCTTTCTACTTAGTAGAGCCATTGGCAACTGCAGCAGTAGAGGGGTTAAGCTCATCCCAAGCTTCAATCCAAGTGACCATAGCATCTGCAAGCTTATTGAAGTAATCATCCACTTTACCAAGCTTAGCCTTGACTTGCTTGGAGATTTCAAGGTAGCATTTTTGAACGGTGGTACAGTCTTTCGGAAGTGTAACAGATTGGAAAAACGGGATTAGCTCCTCCTGCCAGTAGATGCCCTTGTATTCCTTCTTAAGATTCACGAATGGATTGCTAGCTTTGCTGTGCCAAATGTATGGCAAACCGGTCTTAATTCCCAATCCCAAGTGGTCACAGATAACCTATGAGGGAAAAGATGAAAGCCCATTGATGTTAAATCTCATTTTTTGCTCGTGCGAAATACGAATGTCTCACATTGTATCCGACACCTTTCAGATTGTCTCAGACTTCTATAAGATATATAAATGGCAAACGCAGATATAAAAGCAATAATCCCAAGTCTCTTACCTTAGTGCACCACCCAGCCCACATGTCGTCGTACCGGCCGATTGGCTGGCCATCGCCCATTAGTCCGAAGTACATTGCTGGGCCAATCAATTCACGGTTGAAAGCAAGGTTCATGCCACACATCGGGAAAAGTGTTCCCTTTGGAATGGTCATAACAGCATCAACGTACCTGAAAATGACAAAATATTACCAAACCAGCATATATCATCCATCAAACCAAGTGGTGCAGTGCACAAGGTGCAACATCTCGAAGGCCATACCTAGTGTTCCTCTCGAGAGGCTTCACAAGTTGGGTCGGTGCATCATAATCAGGGATGTTGAGCCAAAGTCCATGTGAGACAGCAGTTGGCACACCTTCACGAAGGCTGAACGGGTATCCACGTACGAAGTCAGTGCCATCACGGTAGGGATCATAAAGGGTGTTGAAAAAGAATGGAGTGGATGGGGACAAAAGGTTCTTGATGTGCTGCTCAAGTGCATTGATTTCCTTGCCGGTCGGATCTTTAGCAACCTGGGTTAAAAAAATAAATGAGTCAATAAAGACTTCTATACAAATCTACCAAATCGATGGTCCCATAATTTAAAAGCAAAGACATGTCTATATCTGCGACCACAAAGCCTGCATAGTTGCTTTTTTGATACTTATTAGAACATAAAACTCCTTAAGGAATATGTACAGGGGACTTGACCATGTACCGTTTTAACAACATTGAAGTTCTGATCAAGTTTTCAAGTTGGAAATAGTTTCTGTAAATGCAAAATGCATGTTGATAAACTGGACCAGATCAGAGCAACTCTAACATTAAACGAAATAACTACAAAGAATAAGATGTCATTATTGGTTCTGTTATCTAGATGTCAGCATTCAGAGTATGGAAGACCATTACTAGAATATGAGTTAACAAACGATCCACATAAATTCTGTTGATAAATTTGACCAACCAACTAACTAACTAAATGAACTGGGGCTACAAGGATTCAAATACAACTGCAGATATGATTGACATATATTTTCAAGAAAAATTGTTATCATAAAAATGAGTAAAAGATTAAGCTTTTAAAAACGTCTTTAGCTTCAGAGGCCAAGCTTAAATCAGATCTATAATCCGATATAGGTATTAGGGTCAGATCTGCATTATGGTTCTTCACAAAAACGAGTTCATAAATGGACTTTCAAGTTTTCGGTATAATTCAATGGGTCAAAGGCCATTACAGCACAGCAAAGTCCAATTCAAGATTTCAGAAAAGTAAACAGCCAAAAACATCTCATTGAACAGCCCAAAATATCCCCTCCGTGCAAATCCAGAACCGCAAAGGAATTCACATCTTGAATTCAAACCCCAAGACCCAAAAATCTCAATAGCCTTCAGATCAAATTCCAAACTTTGATCCCAACATGAACTTCAAAACAAAACAGAACAGAGTTTCGAAACCAGAATCATACAGAACAGAGTTCTGCAGATCAAAAGCACCACATTAACACAAAACCCACCAAAATTTAAAATAACACACACACACGTACAGAAGTTGGGTTTTGCGAATCTTACAAAGCAATCGTCATCGATGGTGAAGACGTATTTCTTCTTGGAGACCATGTACCCAAAGCAACGGCAGGCAGAGTCCTTGAAGGAAATGCAGCCGGCCTTGGGACCCAAAATCTTGTTAATGTCATTCCTATTGTAGAGCTCATAATCAAAACCATCGGGAACCTTGATAGTCTTGGAGGGATCCCCATCTTGAACTATGATGAGATGGTAGGGCTGGAAAAAGGGCCGCCACATCTCCAAGAAATCAAGGTTTCTAATGGTCGGAATCACTATGTCTAACTCATCTTTCAGCAGCGGTGTCGATGGTTTCGAGGCAGCCATTGTTGAGATGAGAGAGGGTTTTTTTTTTTTCTTTTCTTGTTGTTTTTGGCTATCTGGGTTTCCGATTGTTGAGGATTTTGAGATTGAGGAAGGTAGAGAGAAGTGAGGGAGAACGTGAATTTGTAAGGGGTGGTGGTGTGTTGAATGTGAAACTCCTGAAGGAGGGCAGCGGCACGAGACAGAGAGGGTGGGTTAGAAAAAGTAATTTCAAAATTTTATTTTATTTATTTATTATTTTGAAGAAATTTGAAATTTAAGAAAAAAAATATCTATTTATAGGAAAAAATATACGAGTAGTCGAGTGTTATATGCAACGCCGGCATGATAAAAGAACATGTGATAAATGTTGATAACATAGAGACAAGAATATATATATATATATTTATATAATTGTTTATTTTTTGAGAATAAAGAGGATACAAACGAAAAAGAAAAAGAGGATTTTCGCATAGATAAATTATGTAAAATGATATATACAATGCACTTGTAAAGATTGAATTAAATCTTCTATGATCTATCTATTCTCTTTTTACATTGTCTTATACGAAAATATAATACGCGTACAAAGTAAAATAAAAATATAACATGTATACAAAGTGAAATATTCTATATATATATATGTGTGTGTGTCAGTCGTATATTAGTTGATCAACAAAATAAAAAGGTGGAATATGTAAATGTAAATATATATTGTGTTTTAATCAAATATTTTTTCGTATAGACAAATCACATTTTGTAAATATTAATGCAATCAATGGCATTTATGCATGAACATATGAATTCGTCTTTCCTCTTTTTGTTTTTTGTCCACTTTTTGTAATATCATGACAAAAACATTATCACAATTTCATTTATATGTTGTCATGATATCATGATAAAAAGCTTTTTCCTTTAAAGATGATCTTTGTTAATTCCCCTTCAACTACCTCTTATTGGACTCAATTTCACAATTGATCTGTTTGTAAGTGCAAAAGTTTACCATCAAATTATAAGCCTATGCCTTTATTGATAAACAAATTGTTGCAAGAACGGTTAACTCTAAGTTCTTTTATATTTTTATTGTGAAAAATGTAAATAGTAGTAATTTCAGTAAAGAAAATCAGAACACAAGTTCGAATCCCGATAAACGCATTTGCTGAGAGGAGGAGTAACCTTTAATGTTCTATTTTTTGAAATTGCAAGAACAATATCTCCCATAATTACAGGAATCCAAAAAAAAAAATTAAAGAAAACCAAAATCTTTACATAAAATTATGTGCCAAACGAGGATATTGTATATCAAAAAAAAAACAATGATAAATGACACGTTTTAAATTAATAATTTAAAGTTGTTTTATTAAATTTGAACACGATCGACATGATAAATCACTTGATATATTTTATAAATGTATATATTGCATCAAATACACCATGATTGAAATAGTAAGAATTGTAGGCGAGATATGCGAGAGCGACAATGGCGGCAGAATAGGAGGGGTCTAAAAGCGCAGACGTGTTTTCCTTGGTGGCGACTCTTTCAAAGTCAGCCATCCTTTGAACTTTGATGTTTGTGTTGTCCAATGTCCAGTTTTTGCCTAACAATGTGGAAACTTTGGCTCACTATTCATTGTCTCTATGCAAAAGTTGATACCTCGATATTTCCAAGTTAGAACAAAAAGCATAGAAAATCTTGTGTTATTACTTGATTAAACTAGTTTATTATTATCTATACTAGACGGTTACGCATACTCAATATGTGTATAAAATAAAAATTTATATATAATTTAATTATATATTTAAATTATGAATACAAAATTAAAATATTTGTTGAATTTTATACATGATTATATATATTTTTATTTATTTATAATGTATTTCAGTAAATTTATTATAGAAAATAGTTCAAAATAAAAATAAAATTATAAAATTACCAAATAATTAAGAAAGACAAAAGGCTGAAATAAATGATAAAAGTGATCTGAAAAAATATAACACGTGAATTTAAAAACACGTGAATAGTGGAAGAGGAAAGATAAGAGAAAAAATAAATTAAAAATGTGAGAGACCAAAGGTAGTTATTAGACTCCCCATACACTTTATTAATAGTATAGATGACATATATATTATTGATATTCTTTAATATCACATCAATTCATTTAATTTAAAATAAAATTTAACAATTTATAAGTACAAACAATATTTTGTATATATCCCCCCCCCCCCCACACCCCAATTAAAGGATGATGAAAGGAAATGAGATGAGAGGATTGCAAGTATATTAACTCATCAAAAACACAAAATAAATAATTTTGCAATTTACTCATTTTTCTTCTTTAAAGAGTATATTCATTCAATTACATTAATAATTTATGTATTACAAATCAAACTATTGTATCAATATTCAAAATACAAATCAAAATGTTTCATCATATTTGAATAAAGAAACTAATATTAAAGTATAACAAACAAACTACTATTAAAGTGGAAATATGATCAACACATTTCAATAGAAGATCGAAAACTTTATAATCTCGGAGTCTCAAATTTGCCAATTAAATTAGGCCTCATCAGGGATTTGCAATCTAGTTAGTAGATACAGATAAGAATAAAATTTATGGTTCTATCATAGTACCCACTCGGTTAATAACAAAGTGGGCTTATCTTTTTTGTCCATTGAGATAGAGATACATAGACTAAAGACTCGAGGACAAGGTCTTCTTTAACCTACATTCATTCCTTAATCATTTATTCAATTAGACTGCTTCCTATTAAATTTTGTTCTAATCCAAACATCAAATTTAAAATCCACCAAAACTCACCCAAGTTTGAATGATAGAAAAAAGAAAAAGTTCAATTACAACAAATATGGCCTAACAATAAAAGAACTAGATAAGTGATAACAAACTACAAGAGAAGGGCTTGTAATTTGTAAATTGGTTGATCACCATGCATAGATTCACAGTTAAAATCGTGATTACGCTGATTTGTTCAAGAAAAATACGGGGGTTCTATTTATTCATCGAACTCCTATGTCCCAATTTTCCTAAAGAGACCCATAATTTGTTTTTATTAGCTTTACGAAACAAAAACACGCTTTTCATGGTCTCTTTTATGTTATGTTTGGAACAAGAATTTTGATGAGAAAAAGTGAGAGAAAAATTGAAAGGATCAAAAATAAAAGCATAGAGTGCTATCATTTGAAGCAATGAAAAAAAATTTCATCCTATTTTCTTTATCAAAATCCAAAAACCAAACGAAGGGTTAGTGTTTTCCAATGGTCGTTGCATCGTTGATAGGAAAACATACGGTGCATGATCCTGGTAAAATCAACATTCTTGATGACATTTTTATTCGTTAGGAAGTCAAGTAGTATTCAGCAATTTTTGTATGATATATATAGGAGAATACTGCAGGATGAATTTATCTAGAAACTTTGAAATTTCAAAACTCTATAACACTGCAAATTTTGTAGTCCGATACTACTCGAAAATTTGGCTACCGAAATACTATTAAGTGTCATTATTAGTCGATATTGTGATATTTTTTAACTTGAGACACTTATAATGTGTTGCATAATTGAGACACTTATTTTATTGGTCAAATATATTTTAGTTAAAATTTGATATAATTTACTAAGATAATTTTTATGAAATGTCACAATTAATACACAATAAAAATGCTATTTAAAAGTATCATATTATAACTAGAGTAAAAATATGTGTATCAAATTAAAATGCTTAGTGCAAATTCGAGTTTGTAAACTTTCTATCTTCTGATTATTTGTATGATTTAAGTTAATTAATATTATTGTTCGATTTTACTCAATTAGTTTTTATCGAAGTATAATGAATATTGGGTTTTTTCTTCTATAAATGGGGTGTTTACACCATATAATTTAAATTCAATCACGTATTATGTATTATATTTTTTATAAAATATATATAATACGTAACTAAATTTAGGTCATATATTATATAAATGAGACTCATACATCCAATCTATAAAAAAAATTTTCACGAATGTTGGTGTGATAAAAAATTTTTCCATGAAATGTTGGTGTGATTCATCATTATGATTTGTAATATCCACATCAAATCATTAAATGTATTGGTCTATGGCAAGTGAGGTCTTTTCCTAGTGACGCTTCGCTCTATTTTTAAATGTTTTTGTTGGCCTTCTAGTGCAAGGTTGAGGCAGCGAGATTGGACCTTGGGTTCAAAGTTTCATTACTGTTGGTGTTAGTCTACTTATATAATAATTTCCTCTCTTAACATTTAATATCTTGATGATGTAATTGTTCATGTTTGATGAATTTGAGTTAAAATTGAATTTCATGAACAATATATAACCCCCAACCCTCCCCCCCCACCCACACACACACACACACACAACCCAACAAAAAATAAATAAATAGATATATACAAACAGTGTCTAAATCTAACTCAATCTATATTATTCTATAAAATACTAGTTCCTTCTAATAATTATTTTTTGTCTGACTTTTGCTTTATCTCTTTCGTCCACTATCCAATTTCTTCTCACTCCCCAAAACTTTTTAACGATGACTTTTTTTTTTTTTTATCTCTTTCTACTATTCAATCTAATCCTAATTTTCTCGTTCCTATTTATTTTCATCTTATATAAATAAATCTCGTTTGATTTTTTTTTTTATATAATCATTGTCATTAAATAATTTTGTTATCTTTTCTTGCTTCTGCTTTTAAGAAGCTCCCCAGAACATGCTTCTTACAAACGCCCTCTAATTCGGAATGGTCATTGATTCCTGGCATTTTCTCTAAAACTATCATTATTTAATTTTATTTGATACCCTTACAAAACTAGGTGCTTAATAGTTAATACCACCAACATTGTTTCTACCTCGTTAACCCTTCGTTCATTCAAAAAGCCATAATCATTTTCGCCAAACTAGGGTCCACTTGCTATTATTATTATTAATTTTTTTTTTTTTTGGAAACTCTACTCCACGTCCACACACACTCATTTACTAAAATATAATGAATTTTAAATGTTATTTCAGATCTTCATTCAAATCCAACCAAATCTGAATGATAAGTGTAACAATAATTATACTTTAAAAAGTTATTCGCTTTAAAATGTTAGTCAATTCATCGTACCAAGCCAAACTTTTAACTCAATTTTTTTTTTCTCAGTCCAAATTACGTATTGATATTAAAATTTACTAATAAACAATCACTTATTTAGTTATTTAGATTTTTAACTCACCACTCATGACATCCTTTAGAAAAAAACGAAATATTAAATAACACTTTAACTTCAACCATCCCGATTCAAATATTTACCATCCGTTTGGTTCTTGAATTATGATAAAAAAAATAAAATAATTTTTTTTTTCTTTACTTCAAATAATAATACTCTATGCTTTTATTTTTTATCCTTTTAATTTTCCTCTCACTTTTTCTCATTAAAATATTTGTTCCAAATATAGCCTTAGAGAACACAATATTATATGCATATATATATGCATAAAAAAAACTATATATTTTGTCCCAATTCTAAAATATTTTTATAACAAAACTCTACAATTAAATTCTTAACTCCATCCCCAACAAATGTAATCAAACATCACATATTTGTTTTTGTTAAGGATTAGTTACAACAAAAGGCCGATAATATAAAATTTCATAAATATTCTAACCTAATTTGAACATGTCGCATATTGGCAACAACGGGAAATTTTTTGACCTATTGAATATTGATTTCATACATACACCGAACAGTTACAATTTCACTATATTATTAATTTATTTAAAAAAATAATTTATAAAATATATCACAATCTTGATTATTTTATTTAAATATAAAACCCAAAGATGGAGTTCATATAAAAAATTGAAAATTTTTTCTATAACTATATATTAAATTTTTTATAAAATATATATAATATATAATTAAATTTAAATTATAAAATATATAAATAAAACCCATACACTTTGTCCATATAAAAATATTCGCAAGAATTATGAATCAAAATCAAAGTAGCATAGGAAATATCAACTAAGGTTCACCCATTCCCTCGGCCAAAACATAGAAAATCTGTTTGTTTAATGAGAAAGCAACCAACAAATCCACGCGTGATCCTTATCCACTCTTTATTGGCCCATCTCTTTCCACACTGACCGTTGATAGGCCTTCAAAAAGAACCCCCATTCTCCGCTGCGCCGTACCATATTTCTCTCTCTCCCTCTCCCCCCTCTTTTCTTCTTCTCAGAGCTGAAATGGGGGGCTGATTGTGGCCGAAATCCGTCGGGATTGGTGGATTGGAAATCAATATCCGCCGTCGATTTAGTGTGTGCATGTGTGAAAAAGGGCGGATGGGTGGAGTTGAAATGGGGGGCTGATTGTGGCCGAAATCCGTAGGGATTGGTGGATTGGAAATCAATATCCGCCGTGGATTAAGCGTGTGCATGTATGAAAATGGGCGGAAGGGTGGATTTCCAACTCCACCCATTCCTATGGGTTTCGGGGATTTCCCCCCTTTTCATCGTCTGTTTACTGCACTTGATTTAGAGTTGCAGGTATGTGTGTGTATTTGTGTGGGTGTATGTATATATTTTCGTTTTTTAAGATATGTTTTTAGTTAAGTTGATTGAAATGTATTGGGAGGACGATGATTATATGATTATGTCAAATATGGAGTCATACATAGAGCAAGAAGAATCACTTATTTAAAAAAAAAAAAAAGGTGCTTAAAAAAATTATATTTGACTGGATTTTTTTTAATAAAAAAAAAAGCAAGAAAAAAAATCATTTTTATTTTTGAAAGTATCACAAATAACTTCAAATATAAAAAATATTTTAAATTATTATATACAATCATAAAATTGTTTAACTTTTTTTAAAAAAAAACTCTACTCTAAAAATCATCGTTTGAGAAATATATATATATATATATATATATATTGTAGCACATTCAAACGGCCATAATTTGTTATGATTCATATCAATACAAATTGAGACAATAATTCACAAAATTTATGGATATTGGACCTAAGATCTGTGATTTTTGTAGTGTCAGGCAATGTTTAAATTTTGTCTTTCATTATTGTTTTTAATTTGTTCCTAAGAATCAAATTAAATATTTACTTTGAAGAAAAGTTGCAATGTATCAAATGATAATAATTAATTATAATTAAAGTTGAAGAAAAATTGCAATGTTTAGATTGCATTTTTTGTTGGATGAATATCTATCTAAGTAATTATAATAATTATCGATTGTACTGTCGCTAATTATAAAAACGAACAAAAATTAAGGCTTTGTTTGGTTCTAAAATTTTAGGAGGAAAGGAAAATCTTAAGAAAAGAAAAAAAAACCATAAGAATTTTAAAATTTTCTATTTTGTTTTAGTGTTAGAGAAAAGAATAAGAAAAATAATTTTTATAGAGAATTATTTTTCATTTTGTTTGGCTATTATTGTAAATTGAAGAAAAAATGTGAAAGCACACCGAAAAAATATGAAAACACACCGAAAAAAAATTCAAACAATTAATTAATTCCATCAAAAAAAAGATTTGCATTAAAGATATTCAAACAATCAATTAGTTTGAGCAATAAAAATGAAATGAGAGCTTAAAAAGTGATAGAGTATTAGAGAGAGCAACGTTGTTTTTTCTTTATTTTCCTCATCTAATTGGAAGGAAAATATTTTTTCTCAATTTATGTTATATTTTCTTTCTATTTTCTTTTCATTGCTATTTTCTTTTTTTTTCTCTAGTAATCAAACATTGAAAAATACTTTTTCTTCCTATTTTTTTTTACTTTTCCCTCTAAAATTCTAGAACCAAACATAATGTAACTAAAAAAGGATATCGAACCCAAAATCTTGCAATTTTCTATTTTTTTTTCTTTTTTGAAAGAATGAGATTTTATTTTTCAATTAAAAAGAGTTCAGCAACACGATCCCATATCTGTAAAACCAATATTTAGAAAAAAAAAATGGAAATTTTATGCCAGTCTGTCAAAAATAGTCAATTTTCATTCACTTATTTATTTCTTTATTTTGAAAGGAAACATGACTTTTATTCATAAAAAAATAAAAAAAAAATCCTATATTATAAAAGAATAAGCAAAATTTGGAAATCTGGAAACCCCTCCATAGAGTTACTGCTTTCGTTTCTAGTAAGAGAATAAGCCAATTTATTGCTTAGCCGGCCAACACGGACAAACTTGACCTGAGGAAAAAAAATTTAATTTACTTTTTTTTGTACTGAAAAATTTTAAAATATCCTAATTTGAATTTTTTTTTTTGAAAACATCCTAAAACAGGTTTGCTAAGTTCGGCCATACTATTCATCTACCACCTCGATTCGTGTGAAATATTATTTTATACATTATATATATTATATATTTTTTTAATTGTTGATCGGACTCCTCAACTCCAGTCGATATGTTGGAACTTTTTTTATTATTTTACTGGTTGGCCGGGATTGAGGAGCCCGACCAACCTTTTTTCATTTTTTTTTTAATATTTTAATGGTTGGCTGGGATTGGTGAGCCCGGCCAATCTTTTTCAAATTTAACAATCCGCATGCCTGATTTTGTCTGATTTTTTTAAAAAAAAATTGATTGGTCAAGCTTGGAAAGTTCGGCCTTGTCTCATTATCTACACGATGGTGTTAGATTTTTTTTTTTCAATTCAATAGCCGAACTTGGGAAATTCGGCCTTGCCTCGGTTCACATGCCAGATCAAACGCATGAATGCAAAATCGTTCTTGCATGGTTTTCTCTCTTTCAATAATTTCAGGCCAACATGTATAAAGTCTGAAATTTGCATGGACTTTTCAGTCAGTGGCCGAATACTTGAAATTGAAATTTTAAATTTCTGTAACCTCTGCCCCTTATATATACCATCAACACCCCATTAAAATCGTCCCAGTAATTTGTAATGAAGAATGACATACATAAATGGAACAATGCTACATAATGCCAATAAAATATACTTTTATTTTTTATGTTAGCATGCACTACAAAGTAATTTATCTAATTAATTATTTGAATTACAATTTTATTTTTTATGACTGTCTATATATAAATATAAATATCATTTGCATTCAAATTGACTTTTTCTAACAATAATTGTCAAGTTCAATTATCTAACAAATAATTACAAATCAACTATAATAATGAAAATTATCACTAAGTAACTATAAGTGATAAATAGTCAAAGTCACATACCTTTAAATAAATAATAAGATCGAACATAATGCAATAATTACACCTACATAAATTAAGAATGAAAATAATTACAAAATAATAATAAAGAAAATCATTCACTATATATACACTATTAATTCAAAAAAACTTACACACTTACAAAAATTTACTTCACTATTTATCAACTGCAAAATCAAAAAATTTAAAAAAATTAGAACACTTCATTATTAAATTTTGAGAACATCAACTACTGCATTTTTTTAAAAATTAACACTTACAATACTATACTATACGAAGTGAAGGGAGGTGAGGGAATGAATGGGGTGTTGATGGTATATATAAGGGTTTAAGGTTGCAGAAATTTGAAATTTCAAATTTCAAGTGTTCAACCACTGACTAAAAAGTCTGTGTAAATTTCAGGCCTTATGCATGCTGGCTTGAAAATCTTGAAAGAAAGAAAATCATGCAAAGACGATTTTGCATGCATGCGTCTAACGTGGCACATGAACCGAGGCAAGGTCGAGCTTCCCAAGCTTGACTATTGAATGTAAAATAAATAAATAAATTCTAACACGATGGCGTGGATAATGAAGCAAGACCAAGTTTTCCAATCTCGACCATTCAAATTTTTTTTTGAAAAAAATCCTGACAAAGTCAGGCATGTGGATTATTAAATTTGAAAAAGGTTGGTTGGGCTCACCAATCCCGACCAACCATTAAAATATTAAAAAAACAAATTGAAAAAAGGTTGGTTGTGTCCCTCAATCCCGGCCAACCAGTAAAATAATAAAAAAATTCAAAATATCGATCGGAGTTGAGGAGTTGGGTCAATAATTAAAAAAAATATAATATATATATAACGTATAAAATAATGTTTCACACGAGCCAAGGTGGCAGATGAATAGTATGGCCAAGTTTGACAAATCCATTTTAGGGTATTTTCAAAATTTTTTTTTAAACTAAAGTATTTTAAAAATTTTCAGTACAAAAAAAGGTAAATTAAATTTTTTTCCTTGACCGACCAGTAGTGACCCGTCCAAAAGGCCCTTATGTTGGGACTTTTTACAAATTTAACCAAGAAAAGTAGATATGTTAATATTATGACACTAAAATTAGATTTCTTTTAAAATTAACTTATGGTTATAATGGCATTGTCGACTTCATGCAAAGTCGACATTGTCATTATCGATTTTTATTAAAATATTAATTTTTTTACTATTTTTTAATTTATCGGATAAATTAAAATTTTATTTTTTTAATAGAAGTCTATAATGGCAATATCGACTTTTATTAAAAAAATTAAATTCTTGAAATGTTTTTATATATTTGTGTTAAATAAAAAAATAAGAAAATTACAAAAATTAATATTGTCAACTTACATAAAAAAAATTTAATGGAAGTTGATAATTTATTATTTTTTTTAAATTAGAAGTCGACAACATGATTGTCGACATATAATATATATATATATATATATATATTGAGAGAGAGAGAACAATTATTTATATTGCTAACTTTTGCTAATTACTCTTGTGGATTAATTAAGAGATTAGTACTACCTATAAGGAAGTGTGCTTGTGTTGGATTTTGTTGAAAATCCACCAAAACCTTGCATAGCGCCGAGTTTGTTGTTAGATTTTTAATATTTTATAGATGTTTTTGTGGACAAAAACCTACCTATTATTACATAGCTATGTTGACAATCATATTGTCAACTTTTAATTTTAAAAAAAAAAAAATTAACAGTAGTTGACAATTGACTACTGTTACAAAACAAAAAAATATATATATATATATATATATATATTGATGCAGGTCGAATTCGGGAGCTGTTCGACCTTGGTCGGTCACTCTGATCGAGTGTGTAGATGAAGGTATTTGATTTGGAAGTTTACCTGCAACAAGGAAAAGACAACGTAAGCTAATTGAGATAGATCTTATAAAAAATCTTCAAATGCTTAAGTCAGTTGATTGGTTTTTGAGGAGATTTGAGCAGAGTAAGGGTGTTGAGAGTAATTAATGCGTCTCTCTTACCATAAATACGAGGGTATTTATACTATGTCCAAGTAAACTGTGCTCTTGTGGACCCGCTAGGCCAAGTAGGTCGTTGAGGGCTAATGTGGACCACCCATACGCCTAATGGTAGGGTCAATAGGTATTAACTAGCACTCTCATACCCTGGTTTGGCGGAGCATTTAATGTCAGCAGGGATCCGTTGGACATGGCATGACCCTAGTCGATCATATAATCGATCGGGGGGGGGGGGGGGGAGCTGGGTTTGAGGGGCCTAGGCCATGGGTTCGATCGAGAGAGAAATCATCCGACCGGGGTCGTCGGGTGGAGAGGTTTGTCAAACCAGTCGATATACGGCATCCGGTCAGAAGGGTCTCAAAGGACACCGAGCGGTGGAAAAAGCGAGCGGGGCGTGCGAAAGACGATTGAAATGTCCGGTCGGAATTATGCCACGTCATATATATATATATATATATATATATAAGTGGATATTGGTAATGTTGATTTTTGTATTTTTTTATTTATTAAAAATATATAAAAAATTTCAAGAATTTAATTTTTTAATAGAATTCGATACTGTTATTGTCGATTTTTATTAAAAATATATATGTTTTATAATTTATCCGATAAATTAAAAATTATTAAAAATTAATATTTTAATGAAAGTCGACAATGGTAATGTCGACTTTGCATGGAGTTGATAATGCCATTGTAACTTTAGATTACTTTTAAAAGATATTTAATTTGTGTTTTAAAATATTAACACACTTTTTTTGATTAAATTTATAAAAAGTCCTTTATGTTGTCCCATACGCCATCCCAAACAAGCACCGTCACTTCTCTAGCTACAGAAGGGTAATGCTAGTATCCAATTGGGTTTTAAACTATTGGATTAAGTATTGTGACGTAAATTTTTTTTTTTAATATTTTTTGATATTATCGTATTCAAATTTAATGACTAAAAATATTAGTTGAATTATACCTACATGAATAGAATAACAAAACCCTCTAGCCACCACTCCTACTCCAAGCTCGAAAGAAGCCATGAATCTGACAATACTTTAATCCGATTACAATTTTGCACTCGTCACCTATAACAAACCTTCACTAATTCCCTCGTTTCCCTCAAGTTGTGTGCCAAACAAAAGAAAGCGAATACAAAGTTTAGCATTGAAAAAATCGCTATCCGGGAAATACCTATTACGGAGTACAAGACTTATTAAGCTGTATAATTCAGACACCAACCTTAACCAAGCTTAACGAAATCACCACCGGCAGTTTTGCATAGGCCTTTAGATGCTAACGCAACGGGAACATAAAATTGTTAACATATAATTATTATGTACAATGCATCCCGTTGTTATTGTGACACATATTTTATGCAAATTATGGGTCAAATGAAATACACCTTCCTTGGCTCCGTTTAATTTAAGGAAGTAATCGTATTCAAATATGAATTCATTCTTGATGTTCCGACATCATCTCAATCAATCGAACTGGATAGTATCATTTATTTCAAAGTGATATTTCATCTTTTATTTCATAATTTACATTCACGTTATTTGTATAAAATTACTTCCTTAATTGTATGCATTTGATTTGAGATTTTTACACTTTGCACATATTGATAAATGAAGCATGATTTGGAATAGATGATCTCGAATATCCCTAAACTTCTTTATGTTGATTATTCAGTTTACTTCTTACTTTTCATTATACTAATAAATAACTTGGCTAAGTTTTTGAAACTTATTCACTGACTCCAAAAAAGTATCTGTGAAAATTTAAAAACATTTGCCCACAATAAAACAATTTCATTCCAATGAGGAGCACAAGTTAATTCAAGACAAACCAATTTGTTTCTGCACTATAAATTGAAGCAACTATAATTCAGGGCAGGTACATTAAAACAGACTTTAATATTCACACGACATTATATCACTCTTATCATAGAATTACTTTTCCCACAATTACTGTTCAACAGTGACCAATAAACCCATATCTAATATATCTCTATTTCAAACTATTTCTTTTCACAATATTGAAATAGCCAAAGTTTCTAAATTGAGACCAAATATAATATAACCATCCCATCTACAATCATTATTTTTTTTTCAAATAAGGATAAAAATAAATGACCCAGTAATATAATTCAGTGGGGCTGTCAATGGAGTGAATTTTAATCCGACGAGTTCAATTTAAATTTTAGTATATTTGATGAATTATATTCGATTATATATATATATTTGTAATTAGAAATACATGGATTAGATGCGCAATCAAGCAGTCCGATTCATTATAGATTCGAATCCAAATTTTAATAATATATTTTATCAAAAAATAGTATTATATATATATAATATTAGCAAAAATACTTAAATAAAATGTAATATATATATGCTATTATAATTAATAATATATTATTTTATATTTTTCAAGGAAATTTTTAACAAAATAACTATAATTTTCACACATATTATAAAATATTTTCCCACTTTATTTGATTTTGTTAATTAATTATTTAATTTCAAAACTTCAATTTTTTTTATTTGTTATTGGGTCGAATTGTTTTATTGAATTTTAAATTTTAAATCGGATTCGAAATTAATGAATCCTATATGATTCGAAATTAATGAATTGGATTCGAATATTAAAAAATTTAACCGGATTCGAATTTTGATTTTTTAAATTTGATCCAAATCCGATTCATGACTAATCGACCCAACATAAAAATAAACCCTAAACCCAGCCCAAATACTCTGGCCAACCCTAAATGGGGGAGGTGGTGGCCGCCATGTATTATACTATAAGAACTCGAAAGACTCCATTCTTCCAACGCAAGCGGTTTGAGAGAAAGCTGAAATGGGGGCTGGTTCTGCCCGAAATCGACCGGTGTTGGTGGTTTGGAAATCAGATTAACATTAATATTTCTTCAATTTGATTTCCAATACCACCCATGCCGATGGGTTTCGGGAATTCTCCCCCTCTTCATCTCTTCTTTTTTTTTCTCAACCTCAGGTAAATTCAATTTTATTTTCCTCTGTTAATTTCTATATGAATCTTGTTGCTTTTTTTTTTCTGGGTTAAATATTGATCCAGTTTTGGTTTGGATTGGATTCTTTTTCTCCGTAGCTGATTATTCAATTAATTGAATCTAGTTCAAGAATTTTATTCAATGAAATCAGTGGAGGGTGTTCGCAGATCTTGCGTGGTTTCATTTGGAGCTGGATTCAAATGATTGAATGTAAATTATCAGATGGGTTGATTTGTTTGATGGTCCGATCAAATTTAACTATAATTTTTATTTTGATTGGAAATTCAAATCGAATTCAAGTTTTACTTGTTTCGATCCATTTTGATACCAACAGTCAATGAGTGTATGTTTCTGATTGATTTTATGTTTTTTCTTCTGAAATAAGAATGTTATGTTATACAAGTGAAGGTTTCCAATGATTTATCTTCATGTTACTTTGATCGTTTTTGTGAATATTGCGAAGCAAACGACCATTAACAGTTATTAATATAATCACGTGAAATGTATGCTAATCTCTCCTGTCATAATTTTTTTTTCATTCCCACCCCATAGAATCCATTTGGGAATGTGTACATATACACAGTCCACCCACCCAAGGGGGGACTCTGTATCAATTGGAATGATGCACGCGCGCACACACTCTCACCCGATAGGAATCGAAGAGGAGAAGAGGGTTTTGAACTTAGCATTAAAGTCAATCGAAGCCTTAGTTTATTCTAAACTACTCATTTTCAAATGATATCCACATTGTTTATAAATATTCATTTTTGATTTCAAAAATTTCTTATAATTGAATCCATAACAATTAGGTACTTGAATATTGCCTAGTTGTTTGGGTCTATTTACGATTATTGCTTTTTGTAAATATAGTAGCTAAATAATCCTAACGTCTTACATAAGGCAAATACTATACGATGTCAACTCAATGGTTCAAGTTCAAAGAGTTCAAACTTCCACTATTGAATTATATGACCATTTGGCTATCGTAAACAGATAATTGGTACTAGTGGAATTGACACGTTTGATGTGTGTTAGAGATGAAAATAAGATAGTTTAGTTACCTATATAAATGTAATTGTGAAGTTAAATATTCATTAAATTATTTACATTTAATATTTTATTTAAAAATTTTAATATATTTATCAAATGGAATGCATATTTGAAATTTTGTTTAATATGTTGATCAAATTTATGAAAAGTGAAAAAGTAAATTTAAGATGAGTGAAATTTAAAAATTAAATAGAAAAAGTAAAAAAGAAGAAGAAGAAGGTGAGATGAAAGGGAAAAGAGTAAATTTATAGCATGTAAAAAAATTGTTTAGATTTGGTAAATCAAGGAGATTAGTAATTTTAACGGCATGATGTAGTTCTAATTTAGTACCTAGATTTTGGCTAAAACGATGTCAGAAGTGGAGTAGAATTGGCAAGTGTTGGTGAAACGTATTTAAAAAGATTGGTCTTAATGGTTATAAGCTTGTATCTAGGCACCGGACAAGAATGGCAAAAGTAATTCAATCCCAAAATAACCAGAATTTCTAAGATGATCAAATGAAATATAATTAATCCCTCTATAAATGAATTTCAGAGTATTCGAAAATGCATGTCCAACCGAAATAGAATTTATAAATTGCTATCGTCTTACATAGCAGACAAATTTACTTACGAGGAAAAAGAGAAGAGCTCGACAAAATTTGTATGCTTAAGCTCAAATTCAACGAGCTTATATTTCGTGACTCGTGCTCAAGTTTGGGCCCGAGCTTGAACTTGAATTCAACATTATAAAAAATAGTAAAATATAAATATTAAAAATGAAATATGTTAGTAATAAATATTGAGCATCAGTCAAGCCATCCCGACTTAAGTTGCGCCCTAATCTATAAAGACTATAACCGTTAAATTAAAACAAGTAGTCATTTTGTTTCTAATAATAGATGTTTGTAGTTATTACACAAATATTAGGAAAATGGATAATCAATATTAATTATAGAATAATTTTATTAAAATATTCTCATAATTAATGAGTTGTTTGAAGGCTTTTTAAAAATTTTCGAAAATATTAATTAGAATCTAAGGACACATCAATTTGCCATAAATTCTCTCTTCAAATGTAAGAAATATATATTATATCATAGGACAGAAAAATATTCTTAAAATAATATTTATTGTGAAATAAGACGGTATGATTCACTATTAGCCAGCCCAGTTTGCATCATAAAATAAAGCCCAAAACCAGCCCAAATGCACACTTTGTGAAACCCTAGCGGGCTTGGTGGCCGCCATCTATATATCTATGTATCTATATATATGACATTTCCGCCGACTCCACTCCACTCTACCAAGACTAGTTTCAATCGGGAAAAGCTGAAATGGGGGTAGGTTCCACCCATGATCTGCTGGGATTGGTGGGTTGGAAATCATCGGTATTGTCAATTATTTTGAATGTTTGATTTCCAATTCCACCCATCCCAATGGATTTTGGGAATTCTCCCCCTTTTCATATTTTCTTTTCCTCCCAACATCACAAGGGTAAGCATCATGTCTTTCTCTCTAATTTTTATGAATTTCGTTGCTATTTTCCGCTAACTACTTCTTTTTCTTTCAGACCGAACTCAAAATCTTGAACAGATTTAGTTACTTTTCCTTTTGATGTTAGATTTGAAGATCTGGTTATGGATTTAATTTGACTGTAAACTATCAAACTATATCGACTCCTTTTGATTTTGACTCGATTATGCTTGTTGTTCCCTTCCCTTGGCTTCTCTGGTAACCGATTCAATCTTCATCGTAATTCCAAGTTGAATTCGAATCTTATTTTTACTGAATTCGAATGGTAAATATGAGTGCGTATAATCTACGGCTTTAACGTAATTAAAGAAATACGATCCTGAAAACATATGGCAAGGGAAAATTTATCAGGAATATATGTTGCGAAAACAGAAAACGTACGCATACACATCCAATCAAAACATTGATACCATATGCATTTTCCTTTCGTTTTAGTAACAATGAAAAATACTCCCACGATGCAAAAGATTGTTCATATTTTGGCATTTCATCCTGAAATATATTTATTTCCACCATTTTTTTTTTATCTCACACCCCTTATATAGTGTAATTTACAATTAATTTTTATTGTTCTAAAAATTTACAACTATCCTCTCGAGATTTACGATCTCTTGCAAGCATTAACAGAGATAGCAATAAGATAATTGTCGCGTAGCCATAATAGTTATCTTAGCAACTAATGGATGCACCTATTCGTAACACACAAAATTTCTGAATTGATGGGGTTACACCAACAATGTTCACTAAATATATTCATTGAATATTCTAAAATCATCATTTATAATTCAACACGATCACTAATTCTTTTAAACTTGTCAAAATCATTCAAATTCCATATCGAAACTTTACCGGAAACACTGAAAATACAATACAAAGATATCGCTTGTTTGATAAAAGATGAATTTTGATAAATAGTTCAGGGGTGTATTTGTAATTTTAAAAATCATATGAGCTAATTTATGCTTGCACGATACGCCAAGGAGTGCGCATGTAATTTGCCCTACGTATAAAGTGACATTTTCACATAATATAAAACATAACACTCTTTTAACTGACTTTCTATTAATCTGAAATTGAGAAGTTTTGTATAGCGGAAATGCATGAAAGTTTTATCCTTGGCAAAAACCCCACAAAAATCTTGACATCAAATGTATTAGGCTAGTATATATAATTTCATAGATGAATGAATAAACCAATGGTTGCATCAAATTATTATTGCAAAAACGATGTTGCACCACACTAAATATCTGTCTATTGAGTTCAAATGTCTCATGTCTCGCGCCTGTTTTATCTACCCCCCTTTGAAGTTTCACCTCGTGACCCCATCAACCCATACAATCAACAAATGATTGAACACTGGATTAATCAAACAGTTCCAACAACCATTAGGTGTGAAAATCATTACGCAACCAATTAATCACCATAAATGCTATAAACTTTGAGCTAATTGGAATCGAGTAATCATCGCTCTTTCAAAATGAATACTTTTTCATCCTTTTCCACGTTGAGCTTCACCTTATGGGCTGTCCTGCTTTTGATGATGTTTTCACAAGCTGGTAAGTTTCATGTTTCTGTTGTTTAAGCATTGATTTTGTGCTTGTTTCGAGTGTTTTTCTTGCTTAAATGATGATATTTGGCTCCATTTTCTTGGAACTTTTAGAGTCTTATGACCCGTTGGATCCATTCGGGAACATTACAATCAAATGGGATGTTGTATCTTGGACAGCAGATGGATACGTGGTGAGTTTCTCCACACCCCACGCACCTCCCTATATCCGTAAACCTGGTGTCAAATACTGTGTTCCTTTTTTCTTGTTTTCACTACTTAACTATACAACGTTCAAGCATGTGTCTTACGAGTCTAAATAATGGAACTGGCAAAGTGGAACAGAAAATTTGAACTGAGCAGATATTATGTTCTTTTGATTAATGCAACTAAGAAACAATGACATAAAAAAGTTACCTCGTCTTGTTTAGGCCGTTGTGACGATGAACAACTTCCAAATGTACCGTCACATAATGAGTCCCGGATGGACCTTAACATGGGGCTGGGCCAAGAAGGAAGTGATATGGTCAATGGTGGGAGCACAAGCAACCGAGCAAGGGGACTGTTCCAAATTCAAAGGAAATGTGCCACATTGTTGTAAGAGAAACCCCACAGTGGTTGATTTGCTTCCAGGGGTACCATACAATCAGCAGATAGCCAACTGCTGCAAAGGTGGGGTGGTGGCCTCCTGGGGCCAAGACCCTGCAGGGGCAGTTTCGTCCTTTCAGGTCAGTGTCGGCCTGTCCGGAACTTCCAACAAGACGGTCAAACTCCCCACGAACTTCACCCTCCTCGGCCCTGGACCAGGCTACACTTGTGGCCCTGCCAAGGTCGTGCCTTCCACCGTGTTCTTGACCCCTGATCGTAGAAGAAAAACTCAAGCATTGAGTGAGTGACGTGTTGATTACTTGTTTGAGTTTTTCATTTATACTTCCACCGTGTTCTTGTTTGATTATTCAAGCATTTTTTTTGTAAGTTGAATAAGTTTTTATGCAGTGACTTGGAATGTTACATGCACTTACTCACAACTCCTGGTGTCCAAGAACCCGAGCTGCTGTGTATCCTTCTCATCTTTCTACAATGAGACCATCACTCCATGCCCAAAATGCTCTTGTGGCTGCCACAAGAAGAAAGATTGTATCGCGTGAGTGGTGTGTGTGTGCGTGTTTCTTGAACTCATTATAAGTTCTTGTGATGTTAATAAACGATTTTGCAGGAGCGATTCAAACAAACTGAAAAAGGTGGGCATAAACACCCCGAGAAAGGACAATGTGCCGCTGCTCCAATGCACCCATCACATGTGTCCCATACGCGTCCATTGGCACATCAAGATCAACTACAAAGAGTATTGGCGCGTAAAGATTGCCGTCACTAATTTCAATTACAGAATGAACTACACACAGTGGACACTGGTGGCACAGCATCCCAATCTCAACAATGTCACGCAGGTCTTCAGCTTTGATTACAAGCCTCTTGTCCCTTACCAGTCGATAAGTAAGCCCAATACGTACATGTGTGCGTGTGTGTGTGTGTGGGTGGATGTTAATGCAACTTTGGATTGACAATTTGCAGACGATACCGCGATGTTTTACGGGATGAAGTTTTATAATGATCTGCTAATGGAGGCTGGGCAATTTGGAAATGTTCAGACTGAGATACTCTTGAAGAAGGATAAGGAGACATTTACATTGAAGCATGGTTGGGCATTTCCCAGGAAGATTTATTTCAATGGGGATGAATGCCAGCTTCCACCTCCTGATGCCTATCCAAAATTACCAAATTACGCCCACAAAAATCTTATATCATATTCAAGATTTGCTTTAGCTTCTGTGGTATTGATGATTGTTCTTGTTTGATTCACCATTATTCAGATTAATACATTGGTTATTTTCAAGAAAAATTTTGGGTTTGTACAGATTTATCATCCTATACTTGTCAGCTTTGTATGTGATATCACGATGCCTGATGCAATTTTAACAGCACATGCCTGGAGAAAACATGATACTGGAAGATATCCTTAGGAAAACTTAGATCCCTACAAAGAGATGGATTTTGCAATGAATTTGGGTTAGAAAACTTTTCCTGTTGGCTATTTAGTACATATACAATCAAGTTAAGAAGCAAAATAGAGCCAATTGACAAAAGTTGCAATAAAAGTTGCTATTAGATGAACCGTAGAAAAAGCGATACGAACATCGCCGTTCGGAAGATAGGGGTAAGCATTCGGGGGTGGCATTACACAGTTATCGCCGTTGAAGTATATCCTTCGCGGGAAAGCCCACCCCTTTTCGAAGGTGAAAGTCGCCTTTTCCTTCCTGAACAGCAGCTCCGACTGCACGTTTCCATACGGGCCGGCTTGCATGAGCAAGTCGTTGTAGAATTTTACTCCCCACAGCATGGCGGTATCATCTGTGCAGCATTTAGTCAAGAAATTGCTTTAGAAAAAGTACACACATATTGCAAGGGGCTCGAGCAAATTGATAGAAGGGTAGATATAACTCACTTATGGAATTGTAGGGGGTTAACGGCTCGTAATTGAAACTGAATATCTGTGTGAGATTATCAAAGTTGGGATGTTGCACAACGAGGTTCCATTGCGTGTAGTTCATTCTGTAGTTGAAATTTGTAATTGCTATCTTCACGCGCCAATACTCCTTGTAGTTAACTTTGATGTGCCAATGGACTCGGATGGGGCACATATGGCGAGTGCACTGGACAAGAGGGGCTATGTCGTTCTTGTCTGATTTGGAAATGACGGAAGCTATGTGCGGAGAATCGGCGCTGTGAGATTATCAGATATTGAAATGATATAAGTGAGATTAACATATACGCAAATCCAAAAGGATAAGTTACGGCAAATATATCAGCGAGTTCTTACTTCACACAACTTCCATCTTGAGTCATGTTCTTACAGCCACAAGAGCATGTTGGGCATTCCACAATCTTCTCACTGTAAAAGGTAGAGAGCGAAACACAGCAGGTTGGTGTCTTTTGAGCCAAGAATTGTGAATACGTGCACGTGACGTTCCATGTCACTGTACAAGAGTTTGCATTAGGAATGTCAGCCTAAAAAACCAAGCTTCATAAAGGGACGAAGCTAGAACTTTTTATTTGCAGGGATGAGATCAACTTACTTAGAGCTTGTGTAACTCTCCTTTTATCAGCACTCAGAAATTTACTCGGCTTCACTACTTTAGCCTGTCCACAGGTATACCCTGGCCCCGGCGTTAGCAAAGTGAAGTTCTTTGGCACCCGGACGGTTCTATTGCTTGTCCCGGCTTGACCAACACTCAATTGAAACGAGCTAACTGCATTCACAGGATCTTGGACCCAAGAACTTATAACTCCTCCTCTGCAACAATTCGCAACCTGTTGGTTGTAAGGAGTACCGGGCAACAAATCAACAATTGTGGGATTCTTTTTACAGCAATGTGGGATGCTCCCTTTGAATCTTGAACAATCTCCTTGTTCTGTGGCTTGGCCTCCCCACATGTTCCAAATCACTTCTTTTTTGGCCCACACCCACCCCAATTTCCAGCCCGGTAATTCAATGTGCCGGTATTTCTGAAAGTTGAAGATTGTAACAACAGCCTGCCATGTATTCGAAAATTTTGAGACTTTAAGAATTTAAATATGGGGAGAAAAAGTTCTTAGTTTATTTTTTTCATCATCATTATTAGTATTAGTATTAGTATTAGTATTAGTATTCGAATACGTATACTTACTGTGTATCCATCAGGGGTCCAGCTGATGATATCCCATTTGATGGTTATATTTCCATTAGGATCAAGAGCATCATAAGCATCTGGAGAAATATCAGAAGAAAATAAGGGGCCAGATTGTGAGGATCTAAAACAGGATGAAAGTCAAACAGCTATAATATAAAGCTTGGTGTTTTGATAATCTTAAAGTACTATTTGAACTCTGGTTCTATTAGTCACTGAAGTAGGACAAAATCACAAAACTTAATGGGCCCATCCCATATCTTTGTTCTTTTCCCCATTTAACACACAGCAATAATGGTTTCAATAGCTTATAAAGTTTCATTTATTAAAAACTAATATGCAACATTTATGTATAAACTGAACAAAAACAAATACTCTACAAACAGTAAAACTCTATAACTGTAAAAAAATATGTGTGGTTAAAATGAAAAGGAAAAAACAATTAGCAATTTCTCTAAAACATTCCAGAAGTCTCTAGCAGTTCTTTAAGGAACAGAGCACTGCAATATTAAATTAGTTCAATAAAATATCCTTTTCTCCAGTACTAAATGCTCAAACACATCCCACATCCTTTTCTCCAGTACTAAATGCTCAAACACATCCCACATCCTTTTCTCCAGTACTATTGCTTACTTAAAACGGATACAGCACATGCTTTCAAGAACAAGAATCAAGCTTGGTCAAAACCACAAAAAAACAAACACAAAAGGTTCACATCTTGAAATCAAGAAACGTTTAATCTCAAGTCAGAACAGCCCTATATAGGAAAATGGTAAAATATTTCTAGACAAACAACAATAGAATATAATCACCACTCTTTTTACAAAGGAACAAGAGAAAAATTTGAAAAAGATCACACTTTTAGACAACTAAATAAACATTCTAGCCCGAGCCAAACAACGAACGAGCATAAAAGACATGAAAAACAAAAAGGGATGTCTCCATTTCAATAAGATTACAGTGCGAAATCGAACACTCACCTGTGAGGGTGAAGCTGAGGGAGAAAAGCATGATAACCACAAAAATGGCGAGCCCATTGAGATGGGTTTTCGAAAAAGACTCCATTTTTGTCGTCCTGAGGATTATCTCTTGTCTTGGTTGAAAAAAAAGACGAAAATGCAGTCTAGCTTTAGAAGGGTCGAGAAAGTGTATAGTTTCGTAGGTAATGTGAAACAACACTTGGGGGTGGCAAAAACCGTGTCAAGAAATGAGATTGTAAGAGAATTTGGCAGTGACCGAGACAGGACCATTTCTCTCTCCCTCCCTCCCTCCCTCCCTCTCCCTTTTTCTTACATGGGAGGAAATGTTTGAGAGCTAAGAATTCCTAGTCATTAAGGAGCCAAGTGTACACAGCCAGTTGACCAGTTCTCTATTTTATTCATCACTTACTTGAATTGACGAACATGCCCTTAGGAACTTTGCAATTTCAATCCACTTTTATTTAAAAAATTCTTATATAAATCAAGTGTTTAAGAGCTTTCGATTCATATACGAACTAAATGATTGAAAATGTGCAATATTTTCTATATGTATGTTTAATAATACGACGAAACCAAATTTTTTAATATATATGTAGAGCTCAAATTTGATGTGTGGAATAATTTCTCCATTTATTGCCTAGTTGGGAAAATTGACAGTGGCATATATCTGATTGTAAGGACATGAGATGTCACTTATTTGAATATATGCCAAGTGGTATATTAGTTGTTGGATTTAAACATGATGATGTCAAAAATTAAAATTATAATTTCATCATATTTAATCCAACTGTATATACATCAGTTGAGTATATAGTCAAATAGATGGCATATCATGTCCCCTGATTTTAATTACGATTTGCCAAAACCAGCTTGCACAGTACGCGGGTTTGGAAAATGGGATTTGTGAACGCGTGAAAGTCTATTTCATGGAACGCGGTTTCAACTTTCAAGGTAAGGAACACACTCGCGTATGCATTCAGTCTGGTTGGTTCAAAGGATTTGACAAGGGAAAAAGATGTTAGCAAAAAAAGAATTGAAGTAAAAATAATATATAAAATTTCAAGTCAATTGGATTGTTTAAGAAAAAATGAAAAAGAAAAAATTGAGGGCGTCAGGGAAGAGGAGGATGTGAAATAACTTTTTCTCTCATTTTTTTCTCATTAAAAAGGTGAAAAAAATTGAGTTTTCTTTCATTACACCATATTTTTCCTAGTATTTCATTTTTCTTACAATTTTTTTTTATGGGAAAAAAATATTTTGCCCCTAAACTATGCCCTTTTATTTTTAGTTTATTATATCAATTATTTTTTATTATACTTTACTATATCAACTATTCAATTTTTATACATTATCCACTAGAATCTATCTTCAACCTAAAAGGTTATCGAAAAATCGACAATATCGATCCATTCAACCTCAAGATGAAAATTAACATTAAATAAAAGAAGTCATTCAAAAGTCAGAATTTTTTTTTTCCTGTGTTTTTGCTTTTCTGAGATTAGCCAGTGTAATTTTAACATACACATATAGTTATACATTTTAAAATATTTTTAAATTATTGCATTCAAATACAAATTAATTTTTTAAAAAATAAAGTTTATGGAAATGAAATCTTGAACTCCCCAATGTCGCCCAACTCCCAAAGGAAATGTCATTTATATATATATATATATATTTGAGGTAAAATGTGATATAGTTTAAGTGGAACATGTTTTTGGAAAAGAAAATACCACGTACGAGTTCCAATGTTCAATCCTTGACCCTGCCTTCCCAAACTATGGGTTTTCTTTTTCATTTTTTAAGAAATAAAAGCAAATTATTTATTTTTCTTTTTTTTTTTTGAAAAACAAAAACAATATTTGATTACATATATTGTATGTCAAGAAACTTATAGTCACGATATAAAAAGACTAGAAACATAATTTTGAGAAAAAAAATTTCTTCGTCTATACTTATTTTCTCTCTTTACATTTCTTTATAAAAATAACCTCTTTTTTTTTCTTGTATATTCTATATCATCTACAAAATTGTACAAATAAAATTAAAATCACCTTCCTTCACTATGTTTGTGTCCATATATCTATGCATAATAAGTTAAATATCAACAACTTGATGGCAATTTTGCAAACTTTTATCTTAAAATTATCCATCCAATTATAATTAAATTGTATTCATATGGAGAGAAGAAGTATTTAATTGCTCCCTCCGTCCCATAATAATTGTTACTTTAAGCTTATGCACAAGAATTAAGGAAATAGATTAAAAGCATTAAATATAAATTATTTTAACTAAAAATACCCTTTTAATAAATTAAGCTATTAATTTTCTCTCATTAGCTATTAATCTCTCTCCTAAGGGTATATTAGAAAAAAATTAATAAATTCCTTCTTGATATGTGAGAACGACATATATTATGGGACAAAAAAATTTCCTAAAACGACAACTATTATGGGACGGAGGGAGTAGTAATTATTCTGATTGTATTCATCTTTGTCTTAATCATTAATTCGTCATTTTTTTTTTTGTATATATATGTAACTTAGTATAATATTCTGAAATTAGACAATAATTTTATTTTTTAGCGTAATTTATTGGCAATAATTGCAGCATAATAATAAATTAACAAAATACATGCACCATGGATTATTGCCAGTTTCCACCACCCCTTTTTCCCAATGTTGTCATTTTCTCGTTTCCTTTTTCTTTAACCAAACAAATTAACAACATAAAATTAAAGGTAGTGACATAATTGAATAAAAGCAAAAGGCATTAAGCGTTGAGGCGAACAAGCCTTTGATAGCATTATTTAACCTATATATGTAATAATGGGACAAAATACAATTACAAAATAATATTTAAAAACAAGCAATATGGTTTAATTTGTTGGAATAATTTCATAATTGAAGTAATGTTGTGTCTGGTTTAAATTATTTATTTGACAATATTACTTAACTAATTAAATTAAGAAACAATTAATTTAATGGTGGTCCTTAATCGACTTGGCATGACGCAACTGTGAACTTTTTCCTTCCTTTTCCTTTATCTGTCTTTTAATCTATCCGGGTTAGAATAATTGATTTCTTCCGAATCGAAGATTGCACAGGTAAATAGTAATGTTGTGTTTGGTTTAAATTATTTATTTGAAAATGTTGGAAAGTATTGTTTATAAGGGGCATGATTAGGTTATAGAATTAGGTCGATACAAGAGTTGGATTATTTGTTTTTAAGATGAAATTATCCTACACTGGTGCTACGGTTCCTGACAATCGATTTTCAAGATACAACGACCTACTTCTCGAAATATGAGCACTTCAAATTTCGAGAAACAACGAACTTAGATGGTGTTTTGAACTCATTTAAAGGTTTTAAGAATGATTTGGAAATGTTAGGAGTGAAATGTAGAGAATAGAAAATGAATTCGGATGGAATGGAATGCAAATAACAAATTCAGATGGTGTTTTGAACTCACTTAGATGTTTGGGTTCACACTGGTTAGGTTTCAACCGAATCGCCTTGCACCGGTTCGCACCCACTTGGGTGCGATTCGAGCTGTTGAGCTTCACCTGGGTGCACGCTTTGACTCGGTCTGACGCACCACGCAAGTTTGGGTCAATTTGGTTGGATTCAATTTCAAATTTTGACCCAATTTCAATTCATACCTCATCAAAAAAGAATATACTTTGATTGAGCTTGAACTCAGACCCAAGCCGAGTCAAACGGTGGCGGCACGCGTGCTTGCGGCTTGGTTCGAACCTACTTAACCGTACGTCCTCTCCTCGTTACACACTTGTAAAATCCTAAGGAGTCAACTCCTATTTGCAACTAGCCACTTAAAATATAAGAAATTCTTTTCTCATTTTTCCAACGCGAGACAACCATATTTTACAAAACTCTATTTAGCTTTCTATCAAATTCTCTTTTGTATTTAATTTGTCATTCAACCGAAATTGATTTTGAATAGTTAAACACATTTTTCATATCTTCTCACGACGTAAATTACGAATATTCAATTTATTTTTCAAAGTAATAAATGGAATTTCATCAAATTGTTGACCAAAGTTGATCACGCACCAACTTTATAAAAACCAATTTTCTAATAGAAAATATTACTTGAATAATTAGTTTAAAAGGTATTAATTTAATGATGATCCTTAATCCACTTGGCAAGATGTATTTGTGAAGTTTTTTCTTCTTTTTTTCTCTCTCTTTTAACCTTTTCTTTTTTTTTTTTTTTTTGCTAGAATAATTGATCTCTTCTGAATCGAAGATTGCACAACTAGTAATGCTTGTATTTGGTTTAAATTATTTATTTGATTATAATACTTTAATAATTAATTTGAAAATTATTAATTTAATTTTGATCAAATAATTACCTTAGCATGACGCAATTGTGAACTATTATTACCAGCAATCAGATTTTTTCTTATTACATAAGTATATTATAATATATATATATATATATATATTGTTATATACAAAAAATTCACACTATTGTTACGGGAAATTCTTCTATGGACCGGTTGTATACATCTTGTCATTCAAATTCATCTACGTGTCATATATTATTTTTTTTACAAAATACATATAACACATAATACATAGATGGAACACATACATTCGATCTATATAAAAATTTTCCCTATTGTTACCAGTGCAATTAACTAGTACACGACTCCAACTCTGATAATGGGATTATTAGAATTGTTGGCTACATTCCTTCATTTGGGAGGGATTGTAGTGGTTTTGGACAAGTAGACATATACAATGCATTGGAATCTTAGTTGATATGATACAATACCTATTCTTACATTTAAACATTTCACATAATTCTCAATTGCGTATCAGATTTGATGGGCCAATTTTGGATTTATGTAAGTAATCAAATCATATCTTATTTCATTTGTGTACATAGATCAAATGTATCTGATTCGCTAATTTCATATCAATAGAGACCTCAACTTCACATAAATATGATTACAATCTCAATCTTTTTTAATCTTCTAAGATAAAATGTAAAAATCAAAATTAAGCGTAGAAATATCTAACCCTAAGGTAGGATGACCCAAGTTCCATTTTGTTCTTGGTGATGATATCCAAACCACCTCAAAACCTGTATTTAACATTGTAAAATTTTCAGATTAGTGTCACTAATTGTCCCTATATTTAAAATTAAAATCAATCTAATCCCTAAAATTTAAATCATTATGTTTCACTCCTTTACTTTATAAATCAGTGATAGTAATTTAGTCCATCCAATAAATTATCTTGCGAATTTTATCGATGAACACTTATTTGAAAAGTACTTTTTATCAATTTTTACCGGCCAACTGATTTTCTTAAATCACTTTTAAGCAACAATCGACAAAAGTAACCTTCGAATAAGTGCTTTCTAGCGAAATTTAACTGCCAAATTCATTGAAAAAAACTATAGTGTTACTTATTTATAACGTAAAGACTAAAATGTGAATATAAATTTGATGGTCTTAATCGATTATAACTTTAAGCTTTAGGGACCAGTAGTGATATTAATCTTAATTTTTTTTAAATTTTATTTTAATCCTCAAAGTTTTACATATTATTAGGATAGTCGTGACAATTTGGCAAGGTTTATACTTTGTAGAAAGTAAAGTAATAATAACATATATGCATCTTTCATTTTTGTAGTTTTATATATTTAACACGAATACTTGATTAATTCTTCCAAGCAATTGTAGTGATGGTACATTATTTGTTTAAATTAGGATTTCAGAATAAATTTGGAGAGAAGAATGCCCTGGTGGAGTGACTATTCTGGTCTCCATCACACAAGATTCCAACACCGATTGTGCTTGAATAGATGTATGTGAAGTTTTTAAAATTTGCAAAACTTATCAAACTTTTTTTGAATAATTTTATGTTACAATCCAATTTGAGTTAGCTGGAATACCTGTACTGGTTGCCAAGTCCAGTTAATATAACTTTGATTTGGTTAGATGAATTTCACTTAAGAATTTCAAATTGATAGCAACATATCCATTGAACTTGTTTATGTTACAGTTGATCTCAAAGCAGCATTATCCAAGGCAGGTTGCCACAGAGATAATCATCACAGAAATTAACAAACATTTGAGCACAGATTATTCAGACAGGAAGCTATCTGAAAACAGATAATCACAAACAAACAAATAGGGTAAAAATCTTATGGGGATGATTACACCTACAATCCCAAAATATTTGGTGTACACACATTTAAATTCTCTGAAGTTTGTATAACAGAAAACACCCTTGACATCAGCTTTTGTCTTACAATTAGACTCCATTGAGGTTTGCACGATTACAGAAACCACCCATGTCATCAATTTTTTTATTACAGTTAGACTCCTAAAAAACCAGGTAGTTTCTGTAACCATGCAAACTTCGGGGAAGTACAGGTGTAAATTGTAATGATCCCAATCTTCTAAGAACGAAAGGAAAGGAAAGAAAACAATAAGATTGGTCTCAAACAAACAGGCTAAATATTGAGACTAACATCTTAATCAAACCTTTGGTAACATAGTAAGCAAGATATGTGAACAAACTATAATCCATACAAAAAAACAGAGCAAAAATCAGCTCATCAAACTCTTCAAAATTTGGTTCCTACACCATTAAAGATGAAATCAATCATCAGAAAACGTGATGCATCATATGCTTAGGCTTCTTCACAAAACTCAACCTGATCTTCCTAAGCCGTAGTCTCTTCCTCGACATCTTCTCAGGCAATGCCTCCCTTTTGATCTCCTTCTTCACACCACTATCCTTCTTCTTCTTAACAAACCCAGGATCCACTCTATATGCCTTAGGTTCAATGGGTACGCCATTGCTCTCAGCTTCCTCGTAAAGCACATTCTCGCCTTATCCAACCGTCCATGAGCACACAGCTTCCCCATCAACAAATCATAAGTCTAAGTTCCCGGTTCACATCCATCCTCCTTCATTTTCCCAAAAACACTCGTAGCATGATCAATTCTCTCAATCCCAGACAAAATCTTTAAGAATTCATAATAAGCTTTCTTATCCAATGCATCGCCATAACCTGCAGATTTCATTCTATCAATCATCTCATCACCTTCGCCAACACATGCAGCCTGGTACAAACTCATGATTAGAATGAGAAATGTGGTTTCATTGGGATAACAACCCCATTCCCCCATCCTGCGGAACAGTTTCATAGCATCTTCGATTTTCCTAATCTTGCATAAATTAGTGATCAGCACGTTGAATGTATCAACATCACGCGGGACTCCATTCCTTTCCATCTCAATCAACATGTTTTCTGCCTTGGTTTGAAGCCGGAAGGGATCCTTCCCCCTCCACAAACACAATCTAAAATTGCATTACACGAGCTTGTACCTATCTGAAAACCTCCCCTACACATTTCATCAACCAGTATTTTTGCTTCATCCAATTTCCCATCAATGCACCACCCACTAATCAAGCAATGGAATATATACTCATCCGGGAAGAACTCACTAGCCAAACTCTTGAACATTTTTTCAGCATAACTCGCATATCCACTATCACAAAGAGTCGAAACAATCAACTTCAAAGAATCCATATCTCTAACCAAACCATAATCTTTTTCCATTCTCTCAAACAATGCAACAGATTGTGTTGGCTTACCGGCCCTAACCAACCTATCAATATGGCCCCAAGACATTTAAACCCAGCCACTCCACGGCCATCCAAGAGAACATCATGGGAAGCCTTAAAATCTTTCCTTCTACCAAAATAACCAACAAAATACGAATAAATTTCATCACTGGGCTGGAATCCGGGTCTGGGCATGGCCCATTCGAGGAAATCAAGGGCCTTACGGCCCGCATGAGGGGAAATGTTGAGAGCGGCGAGGAGTAGTGTGGGGCTGATGGTTTTGTGAGAGAAGGAAAGGTCGAGTCTTTGAGAGGTTCCGCATTGGGTTTTCCAGAAGCTCACTGGAAAGGCTTTATGCTATGCGGGTCTCGTCTTCTGTTTTTCTTGTATTGCCATTATCAAAGCCTGGGGAGTTATCTGTCTGGGATGAGAAATGCCTGAGAGAAAAGGGATGTAGAGAGAGAAAGTAGTGAATAGAAGAACATGGAATAGGAGGGAGGAAACAGTTGGTGGAGCGTCGCCGGGGGCGGTAGAGAGGGAAAGAGGTGGCGGGGGACAGAATTGGGTGGTACGGAGAAGCAGCGGCGGAGGAGGAGTTCACCCAGTGGAGTGTCGCTAGTGGGATCGTGGGCTTACGCATTTTCGCGGGGGGAAGAGAGAGTGAGAGAGGAGAGGGTTTGGGGGGTTTGGAGGAAGACATGTGATGAGGTGCAGGGAAACTAAGGTGGGGGTCAGAGTTTGAACCGTCGATCTGCTTTGATTCTTGAACCCGCCTAGTGTAAGAATTATTGGGTAAATCACATTAACAACCCAAACTTTTGCAGAGTTTTATATTTTAATATTCAACTTTTATAACTATGCAATTTAATTTTATTATTTATGGGTTAATAATTTTTTTTTATATAATTTTGTGAAATATTCTGAATATTTTACAAAGATTTTATCGGAACAATGAATTTTTTTTTTTATCAATATACAAATAATAAAAATCAAATACCACGATTATACCTCCACAAAAATTGAATAATGAACATCAAAATGCAGAACAACCCAAAGTTGAAATACTTAACGTATTATACTCCAAATTATTTTTGTGATGATTTTTATCACTAAGATCCAAACTTCGAAAAATATCACAAAAGTGAATCAAACAAATGAGATAGTTAAGATTGTCTAATTTGAGCTTCAATCTGGGAAATATAATTTTAGGTGGAGTCTACTTTAATTGATATTTTTCTAAAAACAAACGATTTTATACCAATCCCCGTAAACATTGACAGTGGAACTTACCTATGCGAACAAAATTACAAGTTCCATTAAAAGATAGATTCTTTTTCTTTCAGTTTTATGGTGCCGTACGATTTTAATTTTTTTTAGTTTATGCCGTACAATTAAAGTAAGACCTTATTGACTGTTTATTAACTTTTAATTTGAATTCTTAAAAATTAAACCCAATAAATATTGATCTAGTTGGGTTCAATTTATGTCAATTCGAATCTTTTGCTACACAACGGTATTATATTTCTTCCTCCACTCATCAATACACGCTACGAGTATAGGTGAATAGTTGAGATAAGGTGAAAGTGTTTATCCTCCTTAAAATCACTAGAAGCAAAAACAAAAACAAAGGTGAAAGTGTTTTTAGATTTTCTCCTTTTTTAGTTATTTTCAAACAATTCAAAGACACAAATTGTGAAATAAAATACTTTGCAGTAGCAGTACTTTTTTTTTTTCATTGAAAGAATACATCACTTGTTTTTTTTTGCTTTTGCAAACATCTTATTTATTTACACTATGATAATTGCAAACTCGATTTGTGTGTAAAATAAAAATAAAATATGATAAATTATATTTTTATTTTATAAAAATATTTTTTTTTGTCACAATAAGGATAATAATTTCAAACAATGTTTAATTATAAAACTAAAGATAAATAGCAAATAGAAAATATAAGATTAGGTTGACTATCAGATAGACGAGGAAAAAAAGATATGTAGTTATTAGATGGTGTTAGAGCTTTGTAAAAGAGTATAGACATAATTTTTCAATCATTTATTAATTTAAATTGATGGTTAGATCGATAAATTAACCAAATAAATAGTAGTGTATTATGGCGAATCTCTTTACGCGGATAGCTTGTAAATCTAAAGAAAAAAATTCCAATAAAAGATTGAATGAAATGCAGATTATATATCGAGTTTTTTTTTTTTGAAAAAGTTCATAAAACAGTTTTATATTAATGATAAAAAAAAAAAGATAAAAGAGAGTGTGATGCGGTCGGTTTTTGGTTCGACCACGTATCGGGATCCGAAGATCTCCTGATGATAATGCTAGTGGCCCATTTGTCAAAAAGAAAGGAACGCACGTGAGACTAGTCGGTTTTGCCCCGGCATAGGCTATTCGATGCTCAAGTCATTATTTGGAGAAGATGATGAATAGTAAATGAAAGGTTCTCTTGCTTATCAAGAATGAACGTGAGAATCCTTTGATATCCTTACCCTTGGATGAAGAACCGATTTGGTATATATATGAGAGTGAGGTATCCGGATGTGACATGATTGGTGGGAGTCGGTCAACTTTCTGAGATGAGCCGTACCAAGATGTGCTTTTTGTCCCCTTAGTGATTCTTATTGGCGGCTGCTCTCACGTCTCATTAATAGGGGGCCTTATTGACATTTAATGTCTATCTTTAACATTTATGACCAAGAATTGCATTTATGATTTTGAATTTAATGCGCCGGAGATTGATGAGATGGATTCATGTGCCACTGGGCTGTGTTAGGTGGCAGTAGATAGGACCTACCATTGGTAGCCAGCTGGATTTATCCTTATTAGGTGTCAAGCTGTGCAATAGCCAAGCATAGAATTTCGTCCTCGACACGAACACGTTCGAGGGCCACTCGCCAACAAACTCCTCGCCCCTTTGAAACAGGGCAGGACGTTTTTGAGGGCCGTGGGTTGTTTCGATGATCCCTCGGGTAGCGTACTTGTGCTCATTTGAGGACAATCTGTCATATTGAAGGCTTCAACTTTCCATTTGAATTGTCTGGAGGCACCTGCTGACGTGGTGTGATGAAGTGGCACCTTACTCATCAGAGTGAATAAATTTTCTTTTACTAATTTACCCTCACAATTAGGAATGACAACGGGTCGGGTCTGGTACGGGTTTGGCCAAACCCGAGACCCGACCCGCCAAAAAATTTTGGACCTGGGACCCGTCCCGGACCTGACCTAGCCCGCCAAAGACCCGAACCCGTCCCAACCCATCAAACCCGACCCGTAAACCCGCTCCAATAACTAAAATTTTTATTTTTTAACAACTTTTTTGAGACAATAATTTTTAAATTATACAAAAAACTTAATAAAAGAAAACATTCAAATTGTACATCAAATCTAATAAAACATATTCAAATGAAACAATAATAATCAAATCAACTTCAAATATTCAAAACAACATTTTCAAACCAATAGATAGAGAAATGACATTACCAAATACCAAATACCACTTAGTTCACACTTAATAAAACATATTCATGGTTATACCATTGAGTTCAACCTTCTCAAAGCAATAGTTAAAGAAATATATTTAAGATTTTAAAGATTTTTTTAATTATATTTATTTATATATTTATATTATATATATTAAATATATTTATATATATATATGGGTCGGGTTCGGGTCGAGTTCACTTGAACTTGAGACCCGACCCAAACCCGTGCGGGTCTAAAATTCTAGATCCGTAACCCATCCAAAACCTGATTATACGGGTCCAAATCCACTCCGAATGAGTTGGGTTCGGGACCCGTCAAACCCGACCCATTGCCATCCCTACTCACAATACAACCATAGTGAATAAAATTCAAAGAAGATTAATCGGCATTATCGAACGCCCAAGTCTCCCTCTATTTATAGGGTTCTGTCACGCTCTTCGTCTCCTAATTTCTCCCACTTCCTCCCATCTCTCTCTCTCTCTCTCTCTCTCATATAAACGCACTGAAGACCTTTCATACTATAACTGCTCATCATCTGCCATAAAAACCACTCCCATTCGCCATTACGATCAAACGATCGTGAAAAAAGTTTCTGAAATGTCGTCTGATTACAGTTTTCTCTTCATCCCATTGACGGGTTTCTGCTCAACTGTCCTCTCTTTTGAGCTATTCCTCTGCTTTCTTCTCTTCGTTGCAGTGTTTGCCTTCTGGCTGACACCCGGCGGGCTTGCATGGGCTCTTTCCAAGACCCAAACCCGGCCCGGAACCGCTATTCCCGGGCCCTCTGGTCTCCCTCTTCTGGGCTTGGTTCTCTCCTTCACAAACTCCCTTACACACAGGGCTCTCTCCAAGCTTTCTAAAAGCCTCAAAGCTGAATCTCTCATGGCGTTCTCGGTTGGGTTCACGCGTTTCATCATTTCGAGCAACCCCGAGAACGCTAAAGAGATTCTGAACAGCTCCGCTTTTGCGGACAGGCCCGTGAAAGAATCGGCGTACGAGCTCCTGTTCCACAGAGCCATGGGCTTCGCACCGTACGGAGAGTACTGGAGGAACCTGAGGAGGATCTCCGCGACCCATTTGTTCTGTCCCAAGAGATTAGCCTGTTTTGCGGGGATGAGGAGAGAAATTGGGGCGAAAATGGTGGAGGAAATCATGTTGGAAATGGAGAAAAACCGTGAAGTGGAGGTGAAAAACGTGTTCCATTTTGGGTCCCTGAACAATGTGATGATGAGTGTGTTTGGGAAATGCTATAACTTCAAAAATGGAGATGGGGTGGAGCTTGAGGGGTTGGTTAAAGAAGGGTATGAATTGCTGGGGATATTCAACTGGACTGATCATTTCCCCTTTCTGGGGTGGCTTGATTTGCAGGGAGTGAGAAAACGGAGTAAAAAATTGGTGAAAAGGGTTGATGTTTTTGTTGGGAAGATCATAGAGGAGCACAGGGTTAAAAGGGCTAAAAGGCCTGAAGTTGGTGATGATGATCAACATTCTCATGATTTTGTTGATGTATTGCTTGATTTGGAGAAGAAGAATAGGCTCTCTGATTCAGATATGATTGCTGTTCTATGGGTAATTCTTGCTTTTTTTGCTAAAATATTTTTTTTCTTTCAGTTTCTTGATTTTTGGGTAAAAAAAGCTTAATTTGTGCTTAAATGAGGACATGAATGATTTGCATGCGTTACCTAATTATTCAGTTGGTTTCTTGCATTTACTTACTTTTATATGATGGTCTTTTGGGCTTTTTAGTGCAACAACCTTGTTTAATGATGACCGTTGGATGACATGAGGTGGGTGGTTTTCATCAACCACTCCCGTTGCATCCAAGAATTTCACTATTTCTAGAATTACCTTTAGCTTTGGCATGAAATAAACAAGTCACACATCGAGGTTTACATTATCAGTATACACTTTTACTGGGAATGATGAGTATCATTTTCAACTTTTTTTTTTTTTTTGTTTTTTCTTCTGCAGACGGCTTTTGCCTGTTGCTGTTATATGTAATATAGATGCTAGAATACATGTATCATTTATGCTTGTCTATCATATTTAATGTTTTATGGATATGCATATGTGTAGATATGGGGAATCTGCATAATCTTTTAGGCCCTTTGTGTGTGCTCTGATAGCAATATTGATATTTGAGTGCTCTTTTTTGTGATAGTTTCTTGTTCCAATGTTGTTTTCCCCATCCCATCTTTGCATGTGAACAAAAACAAACTTCTCATACAAACATGCCCTGAAATTGGAATATTCTGTGCTTCCTCAGGAAATGATCTTCAGAGGGACTGATACTGTAGCCATCCTTCTAGAATGGATTCTTGCAAGAATGATTCTTCACCCCGACATTCAATCCAAGGCTCAAGATGAGATCGATGCTGTAATCGGTACTGAACGGACGGTATCCGATTCAGACATCCCGAATCTCCCTTACATCCAAGCCATTGTGAAGGAGACCCTCAGGATGCACCCCCCAGGTCCGCTCCTTTCGTGGGCCCGCCTCGCCATCCACGATGTCCATGTGGGCCCGCACCATATCCCAGCCGGAACAACGGCCATGGTCAACATGTGGGCCATAACGCACGATGACAAGATATGGCCCAAGCCCGGAAAATTCAGGCCCGAGAGGTTTCTTGAGGAGGATGTCACTATCATGGGGTCCGATCTCAGGTTGGCCCCATTTGGGTCGGGGCGAAGGGTGTGCCCGGGTAAGACGATGGGCCTCGCCACGGTCCAGCTCTGGCTAGGTCAGTTGCTTCAGAAGTTCAAGTGGATTGCTTCTGGTGATAGTGTTGTGGACTTGTCAGAATGCTTGAAGCTGTCATTGGAAATGAAGCAGCCATTGGTCTGCAAGGCTATTCCTAGGATTTGATTTTCTCGAAGAAATTAAAGGGTTCTCATATGTCCTGTTTGGTTTGGTTGATTTGCTGATATAATTTGATCTCAAGCCATGATTTTCAAGTTTCATAAGGAGGGGACCATCTTTGTTCATAGTTAAGTACTACGTAGAAGAAGAAAAAAAAAAAGGTTTTAAGGACAATGAGAATGTCGGCTTTAGTGATTTCCTTGTCTTAGGAATATGTATACACAGCTTTTGTTTGGGGTGTTCAAAGCAATATCTGCTTTGTATGTTAATAGTGTTATGACATGCTGTGTGTCCTTTCTAAGGTTGCAGTGGAATATTTGCCATATGTTTGGAGGCTAGTGTTTCTCAGTTCACTGGAATTTGTTCTGCCAAAATGAGAAAATTTGTTTGATCTGCTTGGTTTTCTTTTTCTTGTTATTTATTTTTTGATAATTATTTGATTTGTCACATAGTTGTAAATTTGTTTGCATTAGCATGAATGCTGTCAAATGATGTTCTTTTTGTTGAATTTTGTCACATTTGGGCAACCTGAGAGCCTCTGGCAGTTGGGGCTCATGAATGCTTTTTGGACACGGAACAAATTTGGTCTAGACCCACGAGAAACTATTTTTTGGACTTTGTTATGTTGGACTCATCTCATTTAAGTATTGTACAGTGTTATAAGTAGTGCATATAAACCACCACCAATTAACGTAGTTTAGCAGTTCAGTGCTAAATTAATTTAATTAAAGATTTCTTGTTCGATTTTGAGGAATACAGTTGTTCTCGATAGGGAGAGCTACACACCCAAACAGTTTGATCCAATTCGAATCTGGATTTGGCTCCCCCCCCCCCCCCCCACAAAAAAAATGGAGAGCTACACACCCAAACAGTTTGATCCAATTCGAATCTGGATTTGGTTCCCCCCCCCCCCCCCCCCCCCCCCCAAAATGTTATAATTAGTGCATTTATATCAAAAGTTTGTATTTTTCCAACAATATAAGGAAGCAAGAAAGGTGTTACTGTTGATCTTGCTAAATACGTTGCAGTCCGTGCTACTGTATCAACTGTTTTATTTCCGGTACCAAAAATCAAGATACATGACCCTGTAAAAAATATAAATATACAAATTTATTTTGCATTGTTTAGATTACGAATTGAACCAAAAGAAAATGATAAGATTAAGCTAAATCAAGAAAATTTAAATAATCTTTCTCTTTTACCCAGAGTAATATTAAATATTACAAAGGTTTGAAATATCTAGTTGAGCATTATCCACTCGTAAATATAAATGTACTAGAATAACAATATATATCCCGATCTCATAATTATGTATACCTTTAAATCTTTCATCTAAACTCAAATATATTTTTCTCACCAAACTCTAGTGATTAAATAGTCCCAAACGTTACATCAATTATTCTTTGTCTTATTTTAAAAGATTAATGGTTCTTTCTTGCATTGATTAAAAATGGACACATAAAATTTCCTATTAACTACTTTTCACTTCAATATTCCTCATTGATTTATATACTCTCTCTCTCTCTCGATACAGCTGGTTTGAACTAGAATTTACCCTCTTTACGTGCATCAATTCGAATCATGGACAAAGTAATTAGGCTAATTAATATCCAAGATTAGATTAATATTATTATTATTATGTGGCTTCTTAATTCTTGTTGATCATTACATATCACTTTCTTATGATCCAAGAATAAGAACCCAAGTCCAATAATGATGATATGGTTTCTTTGTTGTGGGGATCTAAATCCACCCCACAAGAATAAAATATTTTAAAGTTTTCACATTGTAAAAAGCTTCTTTCCTTTTCCATAATTCCCACCTGTAAAGAGAGAGAGAGAAATATGGGCCTCTCATATTTGAATATCCAAAATAACAAAAACAATAATATTTATGTTTTTCTCTAATTTCCATTAATTAATTCACCTCCAACTTGGTCCTCTTCTTTTTCACTTATATTCTTGAAGCCACTATATGTCGTCTTTTATATATTCCATTGCTCATATATATATATATATATATATGTCTCACATCATCACTAGCATATCCGTACAATTATATATGTGTCGCAAAGCTAGGCATTGTCCTTCTCAATTTCACGAATTGATTCTACTTGGCCATTGGATACACGTAGCATGTGGATATATACACACGTATATACAATATCATAAAATAAATTCAATAAACCACGTAGCATGGAATACACCCTAGTACACCTTATAAAGTGTAGCATGAAATACTCCGTGATTTGGACATATAAAAGACGGATTGAATTAGGTAATGGCCAAATGAAAATGGTACAAACCGTACTATTAAAAAAAATGATCAAATTTAACACATATAATGTGATATTTCTAAAAAAATATCAATTATGTACCTATTATTGGCAGTTCACAACCGTGCCTAGAGAAATGCGTTATAGTATCGTATATTTGAATGCGATTAATTAATCACATATAATGTGATGTTTTTAAAAAGCTTCTTAATTGTGTACTTATTATTGATATTAGCTAAAGTGTTATGTATTTGAATGTAAAAATAACCTATTTTAAAATTTGATAGAGTCACGAGAAATATATTATAATTCAAATCTAATTTATATTGAGGTATATTTGTGTGAGGTGTTGCAATAGGTACATAAATAATACATTGTTATATTATGTGTTAAATTAAGTTTTCTTTTAGTAGTGTCGTTAACGGAAAATAAGAGAAAATGTCATTGTTTTTCATGTGTACTTTGTCACCGTTAGTTCTTTTATTATTATTATTATTATTATTATTATTATTATTATTATTATTATTATTATTATTATCTTCTTTCCTTTATTATTATCTTGTGTGAGAGAGAGATATACACTACGTGCCTTTAACATGTTTCAACTACTGATATGTTATGATGCTTACGTCTCTCTCTCTCTCTCTCTCTCCCCATATGATCCCGAAGTATTGAAAGTTCCTTCAATTATTAGAGAAGTTAATTAATTCATTAATTAATCGATGAAATTCATGATTATTATGTTTATGCATGGGCATCAGTTCGTAGGAAGTCTTTTTAGTATAATGACCTTTTTTTTAAAAAAAAAAAGTTTCATTCTTTAGGAAGAAATGAATAGCACACGGACATATTTGATTACATTTTATATATCATTTGCACCCCATAAAATTATTTTAGAAACATATTTGATTTAGTGCTAGATTTCTTATGAGTCGTATAAGTCGTGCGGTTTGAAATTCGACTTGAATTTTAAATTCCATAACATGATTTATAACAATCTCACCTGTATGGTGAATTTTACAAATTTCAATTAAGAGTACTTTATCCCAAAACAAATATACTTAACAAATGTTGAAATATGAGATCCACCAATTTAAAGAATTTAGCATATTATACTTTTAATACAATATCAAACATGTCCAATATAAAAATACATTCCACGAGTTGCATTTTTTTAAAAAGAAAAATATTTGAGAATTTTACCCCACTCACAAAGGTATAAACATATGTTGTTTATCTGAAAAATCAAAATTTAAAATCCAAATTTACACCAAAACCTCCACTTAATATTGCATTAATCAATTTAAATTTAAAATTAATTTCTTACTTCAAGTTTTTTTAATCTGATCACATAGCCTAAAATTCATATATATATATATATATATATATATATATATATATGAATATATGCAAAATTAACTTAAGGCATCTAAATTTGTATTCCAATATTACATGTGGTGATGTATGAGTTCCAAAAGATATGCTAAAAACGGACGGGGATTAATGATTATTCCTTCGACGTTACATCTTGCGTTTAATTTGTCACAGACTTTTCTTTTTTGTTTTCTTATCTCAAATTCTTAGCTGCTAGCCAAGAATATTTGAATTAGTGGTGGCAAATGGTAGGGTCGGGTTTGGGTTGGATTTTATTGGATCGGATTGAAATGGATAGGGTTCTAGAAAATGGATTATAAACGGGTTAGGTTGGTAATGGATTTGAGGCGGATTGATAATGAGTTGATGCAGTTCCTTAGCGGGTTCAACGCAAAATAAAATACATTTTTCTCAATATAATTTTGTATATTTTTTAACTATTTACTTGTTATCTAATATATTCTTTAATTTGCAACAACAATTTTGTTACTAACTTTTCAAAGTTGTAAAATACTATCAAGTTATAATATTTTTCTTGTTGGAACCATTTAAAAACCGCTTGAACCCATCTAGAACCTAACAAATTTTGAAGCCCATTAAAATCCAATATGCTTCAACCCATTTATAAAATTTGAAGATCCAACCCAACCCAAAAATAGTTGAAATGGATTAAAACCATGGTTCTCAACCCATTTTGTCATCCCTAATTTGAATGCATTGATTTAAAATAAATAAGCAAACAACAATAGCAACAGCAAGAATAATAACAAACAAACTATCTGAACAATACAAATATCATCGAAAGTAGATATTGTGATATTTTAGTCTTGAAATACTAATCAAAAGTGTCTCGTAATTGAAATTAAGCCCCAATAACTAATTTTGATATTTCATAGTGTCAAAATTGTAGTTCAAAATTCGATGTAGTCAGTACTTTAATAAGACACTTTTCATAAAGTATTACAATTAGTGCATAATTAAGATATTTTTAAAAGTATCACATTCAATGTGCTACAATAAGTTGTCTTTTGCGTAGTATAAGTTTAAATTTGAGTGAATAATTATGAAATTGAATAAATGATTTGAGATTTCATATATCAGATGTTAAATTGCAATTGTATACGGGGGTTCACAATTAAGACATTTAGTAAGCTTGTTTGGTTTGACATTTCTGAAATGCTTAATCAAAATCCCACAACATCATCTCCAAGAGAGTTTGTTTTAGGCCACTTTTGCAGACTTGAATATCAAGCCATTTTTTAAGCCTCATATCAAAATGCAAATCATAATAAATCAAATAATTTTTACATGTGTAATTAGAGGTATCGAAACACCACAAACAAATAAATCAAACGCGTGTTTTTTTTATAAATGGTGTGACACAACATCCTTTTTCTTCCCCTTCTTATTCCTTTTCAATCCACAGTGTGAGACAGCTTTGAAAGCATATGAATCGACCATATAGTGTTTGGTAACTCGTTATAGGACCAAATCATTAGTAACTTGCTTTGTGAATTCTCACATGGATTCTTTTAACTTGATTGAAACAAATCTAGCATGGACCCAAAAGTATTACTTTTATGAAAGTGAAAAATGGAAATTTTAATATACATATATATATATATATATATTTGAAGCTATATTTACTAGTACTGCATTTGGCTCGATTGTTACAGAGAACTAATCAAATCAATTTGAGATGCATGCAATTTGGTCCAATCTATTGGTCCATTCCATAAAGTATATCAAAATTGTTGAAGTATTTGAAATCTATATATACACTACAAGGAAGAGAAAATAATAATAATAACAACTAATATATATTTCGTGGCAATAAAAAATTGTTACCATGCATACATATTAAATGACAAAAAAATTGTCAAAACAAAAACTTTAATACGTTTAAAACTAAAAAAAAAATGTGATTCAGTTGTTATTGTTGATAATTAATAACACATCTATAGTGTTAATAAAATTTTTCTTAAAAATTGCAGCGCTAGCTAATTTTAATGCCATGACTAGTATCTTTTTGGGTGTAAATCACTAAATTAGTACTATACACCTACCACTAATTGTCAGTTGTGACAACTCAAGCTACTAATTCTTATTGTCAGTCAGTTTTTATTGTGGCGAAAATTAAAAAAAATATTGTCACTCTATTATTAGTGGTAGTTATGGTATTATCATTTAATTTTTATCATTAATATTATATATATATATATATATATTACTATAAGAATGCATCCCATTCACTAACGAATCAATCCATCACAAAACATTTGTTATTCACAAATTCATTAGTAAATGCAATATTATCACTAATTGTTACTTTAATTCTATACTTACATTAACTTTCGTCACAAATATGCATTCCATCACAAATTTTTTTCTCATAAAAGGATACATTGTTGTAGTGTTTACTGATAATTTTCCCATAAACCCTGATAATTCAATAAACGTATGCGAATCCAGCAGAAAACAAACCAAAACTTATCACGAATTTCCCCAGCCAAAGAAACCAAGTAACCTTCACATAGAATAAAGTTGGCAATCTCCAAACTTCCTTTTCGAGAATCAGAATTAAAATAAAGTACTTTAAAATTATAAAAGTACAACGAAAAAAAATTCCCTTTAAATGATCTGGAATATATGATAGAACAACAAAAGAAGAGTATAATAATTGTAGTGTGATGAAGCTGACAATCACCACAGTGATCATGGAGGAGGCGGCTCCTCATCATTAGCCTATCTTTTTTCCCTCAAAAAGCTGATTATATCAGCTTATTATTGGCTTAATTTTTTTGGTAAGTTGAATTAAAAGATGATAAAGTTTTCTTCAGCTTGTTCAAGAGGCCTTAATTATGATATTAGTCATAATCTAGGGCATATATATAATTGAAGTAAGATTAAAATATGGATTCTGAAGAATAAGGCGTGCTACGAATATTCATTGTGGAGAATAGCAATGAACAAGACTGTGATGTTGATCTCAGTATTGTGTTCGATTTTGTTAATCTTTCTGTCAATTTTGTGATAATGATGATACCTTGTGAGTAAAGCCCGCGGGGGTGTAAGCTAAAAGTTCCTTAGTCCGGATCTTGTGTCACATTTTTGTGTAATATTCTTTATTATAGTCACCAATCACCAACACATGTCACGTGTTGATGATGTTGCTTCTTCGTCTAGACTTGTTCTCAAATAAAAAGTGAGTTGGATTGCTAGATAGACCGTCAACATGTCAAGAGATAAGCACACGTGTACTTGTCAGATGTATTTCGAACGAATATCGTCCGATGCCTAATTCAGAAACAAGTATTGAGCAGGAAATCAAAGGTAATATAGATGTATTAAGTCAGCAAGAGTTCACTACGTACCTATAAATAGATATTGTACATGCTATTTATAGGCAAAGTGCGGAGTGCATGGGGTGACACTCTCAAATGGGGAGATATCCAATTATTTCCTCTGACAATGGTAGTGGAGTTGTTCTCCAAACAGTTGCTTGGTCCTCGTGCGGTGAAGATTACTGTTGTCAGAGCGGTGAGGCTTGGGGGACCACTTTCGAACAAGCAGTCCCTTGTTGGACTCCGAGGAGAGTTCCCTTATGGGTACAACCACCGTCGGGGTTTATTTGTTAACACGTGGCAGGGCGGTCGCATGCCACGCAACGTTATTCATTGACCCTTGATGTGAGGTATATTTTGTCATATCACGGGTGTTGGTGAGTAATTAAATTTAGAAAAGAGAGCTTACAATTTTTTTCTTCCTCGACCCGTGGTGTGAGGTACATTTTGTTATATCATGGTTGTTGGTGAATAATTAAATTTAGAAAAAAGAATTTACAGTATTTTCCCCTTGTATCATTATTCTTTATATTTTTTGGTGTCGATGGGTCATTTATACATTTATCTATACTATCAATAAAGCACTTGGGGTCTAATAATCGTATTGGTCTCTTTGACCTCTCAATTTTCTCTCTCCTTTCCTATTTTTAACATATTTTCATTTTCTTTCTTTTCTCCTCTCTCCTGTGTCAATATATATTTTTACATGCATCTTTTATCATTTCTTTTAAATTTTTCTATCTTATTTATTTGTCAATCTTAAAATTTTATTCCTGTTTGAATTATTTTTTTATTATAAATTTAATAAAATACAATATAAATCATTAAAAATACATAATCATGTATAAAATTCAATAAATATTTTAATTTCATATAAATATAAATTCTTTAAAAGTTGTAGTAAAATGCTGCCGCCATTTAGTGACAGTGATATCCAATAAAAGAATTCTAGACAAACATAAAAAGAATGTAGCTGATATCAAAAACATAACTGATGTAGTAAATATCAAGATATCAATTTATAAAATATTTTCTTAACTGAAATTTAATCACTTTAGTTACTTTTCCATCATTTTTTGAAAAAAAATATTATCGGGATGAATTTTCACTATTTTTCATTATGATTCAGTTCGAGTCGTATCCAAGCTAGTCCAAGAAAGTCATTTGTTGGTTAAGTTAAACTAATTGTGCTATTTAATATACCCATTAAGTTACGTGGGTTGTGACATTATTACTTAATTCTATGCCTATGAGTATGAGCCAATGGGCTCGTCAAATAAGTCCATTCCTAATTACGAAGACAAATATTTTTAACAAACGAATAAGCGAGTCAATTGGGCTTAATTCGATTTCGAGTACTTAACTAAACTATGTTTAACACACAAGAAAATTAATAATAATAAAAAATAAAAAAAAAAGCCTCAAATGAAGTTAAAATAATGAAAAATTTAAAGAATGTACAAAATTATGTTCGGCTAAAATATAATTTATTTTTTATTTTTTATTTTTTGCGCTTTGGACTCGCTAGGATTTGAACCAATTCATTTATTTATGCGCGGATCAAATTTATTTACAACACAATGTATTTATGACTCAGTTTTCAAAAACTCAGTTTGAACCATATTCAATGAAATCTAATCGAAATTAAACTCAAACCGTCCATTTACCACCACTGATTGTGTTCTAATCCTTAAATTGTGTCCTAAGATTTTAAAAATTAATGTCATCCTCGTACACTTGTTTGCCAACAATTGTATCAATGGAACTCGCAGGCCCAACATGATAGTCAACAGTGGCTTTAGGGCTTTGACTGTACCATAAAGTCCAGCCCAGTGGCTTTAGGGCTTTGACTGTACCATAAAGTCCAGCCCAGTTACTGCAATGGAGATTCCATTTTTCCCTCTCCACAAGCAAAGAAACACAACAATATTGAACTAGCTATGTACCGATTTAGATTCTAATATACATAGTATGTACAGAATAAAATGTTCAAAAAATTGTTTTTTTGAGGAAAAATTTCATAGAATAAAACCTGAAAATGCAAAGACGACTCTGCGTCAAGCTGCTCTCTAAAATCCCAGGAAATGCCTCGAATCCCAATTCACACGCGATCTTCCCGAAACCCTTTTTTCCTTCTTCTTCATCGTTCTTGAAGAACAATGCGAACCCATTTCATCAACAGTCCTTTTCTGGGTATTCCCCTTTTTCACATTCCCATTTATGGAAATCGTTCTGTAGCAATGGAGTTTCAGGGAGGATTCGAAATGGGTTTTTCTCGAGCCCAGTTCTTGCCAGAAGGTCCTTTTCAAATGCCCTTTTGAAGGGGCAAAGCAAATCTCGCGTCAATGTTTTGATTCACGCCAGGAGAAATTTTCACTCGTTTGATTCGCAGTACCGTGGCTGGTACTTTTTCTCTACTCTCATATTTATGCTTCTTTCGATTTTGCTTATTTATTTTCTTGTATCAGTTCTTATTTCTGAAATGGAGAATGCTATTTTCTTCCCATTGCTGACGATTTTCCCCTTATGTGAATATTAAGCGAGTTAAAGACTGGTTCTTTCTTTCTGTGTTTTGGAGTTGAGTATGGTTAAATTCTCGTATAACCTTTCTTGGTTGATTGGGAAGGATTCCGTGTGAACAGAGTTAGTTACGTACTTAATGATTTGAGGAAGTTTATTAAAAGCTTCAATTCTGTTGTTTAAGTCCATGGCTCCTTCATAGGAACACCAAATGCATGTGAGCTGTGAGCGAAACTAGTTCAATATAGTTGCATTTCGGAAATATTCTTGCAGGAAATTATATAAATAGATTATGATTCTGCAAAATTCAGTTGATTGGTAGAATGAGTAATTTTCTGTGCTTTCTTGTTGAAACGGTTCGGTGTACATACTACATCAAATTGTAATCTCTATATAGGTAACCTTGAAGCATTTTGACTGGTACGATGGATATTGAAAATCATACACGATAACTTGTACCATAGTGATGGAATCGGTTGTTTTCTTATATAAAATATTGTAGAGTTTCTGATTCTTTGGGCTTGTATTCTGCTTTCCTCCTCTTTCACTTCTTTGTGGTTGAACATGAAGCAAGGAAGTAGAAGAAAGCACTTGTTTGCATGCAATATCCTATGCTGATATATTGGCATCGTTTGGAAGTTTCAACTGCTTTTCATTGATCGCATATACCAAATTATTGTTAATTACATGCATATTGTTTGAAGTGGTGGCCTTTCTGAAGCTAGAAGAAAAAAGAGATATTTGTACTATATGAGGAGGCTGATGAAAATAACTATTTTACCTTCTCGTTTGCTTGTAAATTTATCCAACCTTTACACAATATGTTCCGGTTCCCTTTATATTTCTTCCAAAACTGTAGTCTTGTTGCATGTCATGATAGCTCCCAAAAACTAAACATGATGATTTTCTACTCAAAGTGATTTTTTTTGGCAACTAATGGTCTAATAGAGTGTCCTAGGATGCTTTTCTTCATAACTTTTATTGATGCATGTTTTGGCATGCGCTGTGAGTTTCAATATTGGTTGAACACTTAGTTACCTGAGTCATTTCCTCTCCACCAACCTTTCTAGTTATCCATTTCTCTCATAATAGTCTAGTCTTGGTAAGCGATGAAGTTTTGAAGTGCCTAAAGTTGTCCATTGATAGCTGTGCAAATCTGGACTCCTTGTATTTTATAGAGGTGATGAAGTTTGTTGCCACTTGATCTTGTCGTTTCACTCGCAATCGGGATTTGATCGAGCTGACCTCCCCATGTTGAATTGTAATTTGGTTTTGAGACCTTATAAGCTCTTTTTAGTGCGACAGTGACCAGAAAGGGCATGGTGCCCTTGATGACAGGGGAAAAGGGTGTCTTGGGCATTACGTAGAAGAGCTTTAGAAGTTTGACCATTTTTTTGCTGCTCTTCTTTTGTTTTTGAGTTGTCTGCCTGCTTGGAAAGTGTGTCATAACTAGCTAAGGGACTATGTAACAAGTATCTACATATTTCTGTGTATCGGAGATTCTAGCTTGAAAAGTATCAGAATTTGGATGTGTAAGAACAACGCTGTCCTTATCATTTTCTAGGAGATCATATTTTAGAAGGCTTACAGCTGATGGAGTTGTGATAGGCTTGATAGTAACAAACGTTGCTGTTTTTCTATTATGGAGAGTTGCAAGCCCACAATTCATGGTGAAGAATTTCATGGTAAGTTGTTAATCATATTTATATTATAAGAAGCTGTGCATACTTCTCCTTTAATTTTCCTGCTCAGATTTCTGTAGACAATTTTACAAGTGGCCGCGTGCACACGTTGATAACCTCAGCGTTCAGTCATAGAGACACGTGGCATCTTATTTCGAACATGGTCGGACTCTATTTTTTTGGATTGAGTGTAAGATAAACAGCTCTAGTTATTCCCCTTGTTTTTTATTTACTCACTTCATAAGCTGTTTAATAAGCAAAAGCAAAAGTTTTAGTATTCAAGGTCTATTATTGCTGTAAATAATTTCTGTAAACTCTAAATTTTTTTTGGCAGATAGGAAGATCCTTTGGACCTGAATATTTGCTGAAATTGTATCTATCTGGAGCAGTTGTTGGCTCAATCTTTTATCTGGCATATCATGCCTTCATAGCTCCATTAGTCCAGGTAAAGTATATACCAGTTCTTTTACCCCTTCTCTCTCATGATTTAGCTTGTCAACTAGTGAAGTTCTATTTACGATTACATTAAATATCATGGACGATTATACGCCGAAAAATGTGGTATGTGCACGTATATTACTAGCGTGTTCAGACATTATATTTGTAAACTACTGTATAGCTAGAGCAACTTCAGCAATCAAATTTTGCAAATATTGCGGTCTTACTGTGTATCAAGTGAAACTTACCATATACTTTGTTATATGTCATGTGATGGATTTCTTTACTTATGTACAACAGCAAAAGCAAACGTTTGGTATTGACCCTTCAAGAATCCCGGGACTGGTAAGCACCGCTAACCATTGTCTCTCTCTTCTTTTAATCATAATCTTTAATTGAACTCTTTGAAATTTTTTTATGATCATAAATATTTCGATGTTCATTTTTGTGAAAAGGTGAAATATATATCTTGGTGGCTTTCAACATCAAATAACACAATGAAAGAAAACTGTGTATAATTTGGCTTTCCCTGCTTTCCGTATTTATGCAATCCAGCACAGATGAATTTAATCTGTAGAATTTTGTTTTGATTGATGATTGTGCTTTTGCTTTTAGGGTGCAAGTGGAGCTGTAAATGCGATAATGCTGCTTGATATATTCCTCTTTCCGACAAATACCCTTTATTTCGACTTTATTATACCAGTTCCAGCTATTTTACTGGTAAGGTTATAATAGCATTCTTGTGAACAAAATATTATGACTGAAGAAAGCAAATTGATGGAATTGCTTGCTTATTTTGGGCAAATATTGTTCAGGGGATCTTTATCATTGGTAAAGACCTCTTGAGGATATTGGAGGTACTCTCTCTCTCTCTCTCTCTCTCTCTCTCTCTCTCTCACACACACACACACACACACACATCTCTCTCTCTCTCACACACACACACACATCTCTCTCTCTCTCTCTCTCTCTCACACACACACACACACATATGATTCTTTGTTAAAGATGGGCTGTTTTTTGTATTGTTTCAGGGAGATCAGCAAGTGTCTGGATCGGCTCATTTGGGCGGAGCAACTGTGGCAGCTTTAGCTTGGGCACGAAGTAGGAGGGGACGTTTCCGATGATTCTGAATGTACATGTCCCCAGAACGATTGCATTATTTTTCCTATGCATTCTGGATCGAGAAGAGGCGCAGATGCTCCCTAAACAGACCGTGTGTATCGTTTGTTTTATGAATACATGTGAGATTGAATTGTTATGAATACAAAGTGAGATTGAATTGTGACACACCAAATTCAAATTCAAATTCTTGGACAATAATGCAGGTTGAGTTTAACATGAAAATGTGATTGCTTTATTGCTAGTCCACTACAGTATACCTGCATTTTTGGCGGCCACCACACTGAGGTTAACTGAAATTAACCATTTACCTGATCTCTCTCTCTCTCTCTCTCGCGCGCGTGCGCCCGCAGATGCGTACTTTTAATGCATTTGATATGTAGCTTTTAAGGGGAGTTTTGCAAGCAATTCGGGTGGCTCTTGTTTTCTTTTTAATAATTTCAAAATTGTTAAAAATTAGGCATGACGTGCTTTTAGTTTTCTTTCATTTTTTAAGGATGAATCAATCACTTTGCAATGTCACAAGTGAAAAAAATTCAATCGGGATGTTTTTGGTCAATTTTATGATTGCAAGAAGATTATATGTAGTTTTTCCGACAGATAATACTCCCTTTAGAGAGGGGAAAAAAATAAAAAATCCGAGAGCATAAAATGGACACCACCTCGACCATTAACAATTTTCGAAAAAATTCCCACTTCCTCCATAGAAACCAGGTCAAAAATACAACCTACCAGCTCATTCCTAGTCACTCCCCTTTATATGGAAAATCACATGCTACTCATTCGGGTAACATTGGATATTACGCAATTCATGTTCTTGGCAGTTAGATTTAAATATAATACTGCCAAAAAGTACGTATAAAGTAAATTATTATAACATTATTATTCACAATTCAGCGAATGAAAACATTGGACAACATCTCATGAGCCCCTTTCCTTCTTTCATTTTATTTTTTCTGACGCACGTACAAGTGCCCTACGTTTCATGCATATCAATCAGCTTCAAGATTACTTTCTGTGCGCCACTTTGTAGATGCACGTGCAATTATATCTAAACTCCTATGAACACAAAAAGGGGCAGATTATCTAATCCTTATTAATCGAGGAGAAAGCCAGTCGATAACACAGACACGAATACTCCATTACTAACATGAATATGAATTCACAACGGGCAATAGGTAGAGCAAAATATTGCAATTAATAATTTGCCATTACCACAACAAAAGCAAAGTTGTAACTTCTTCATTCAGGGTTACCAAGCAAGTAATTGCTTGATTTAGGACAAGAAACACCAGATATGTTACAATTCACGATGTCTCAAGAGACTAAGATGAAGATATTGTTGGCCCCAACTTCAAAGGGGACCTAGACTTACAGTAAACAATATTTTCATCTTCGAAAATGATGCAACAAGGCATTATTTGCTGCCACCCCCAAAAAGATAATCCAGGGAAGATCCACCTCCTGGAGCAGCTTGGACTTTAGTAGATGGTCGATCCTGCCACACAGAGTTTCCCATGTATCAGTTTAATGAAATAATGACAATGTTATCACCAGAAATCTCGTAGATGGCAATCAAGACAAGATCAATAAAAGGACTACCCAATTCCCAATTGTATCATACTCACATATAAAATTATCATCATGCATCCACAGATGGCGATCAGGCTCTAATTCAACAAAAACATCCATAAAAAGAACTGACGCCAGTGAAATGGAGTAAGCGATCCAATGAAATGAAACACTAGAAGCAAAACAGAGAGGCAATGATACTAGCAAGCAAATACTAAAGCATTACCCTGTTTGTCATCCCCTTTCAAGAAATGCGATTACAGACTACAAATTACCACCCCAATTGACACCATAAAGCTGCATTTTCTTAAAGTAGTTTACTTGCATAAAATAAATCCGACGACCACAGAGACCTAAGAATTTCAGCACATTCCTAAAAGGTGTTTTTCTTAGATAGCCATATTATAGCTGTCGAGAAATGCCTAAATAACCATCTATATGGGTAATAGGAAGGGAGTTAGGAGAAGCAACCATCAACCATTTAAAGAATAAAGCACTCTTGAGATAAAGCAATTATGTTACGAGACATCAAATACTTCAACAGTATGGCAGAGCATACTCATAACAGTCTCATGGAAACCCAACGAATCCAAGCATCCTACTAAAAAGGTAACCGCGATATTCACCAGCTGCACAAAAGCAAACAGCCAAATACAGCACCTAGATTATAAAATAACATAACAAATATAACATTTATACCGTGAGGAAGTTGCCAGTGTTCTGCCCATCAGCTCGGAGGTAGTTATTCTTTTGGCTGCCCTGGATGCCTGCCGGAATCTGCTTAGTGGTCTCAACCGGTGGTGCAACAGAAGATGGCTTCTCTGGGACTGCAGGAGCTGGGTTCTGGGGAGGTGCCGCAACATTGTTTGCAGCAGGTTTAGGAGCAGGAGCTTCACCGCTGCCAAAAAGGTACCCCAGAGAACTCTGACCCCCACCACTGCTAACTCCACGCCCCATTATCTCTAAAAATTATGGAATTTGACTTCCGTGAACATACCAGATTCAATTAAAAATTTCGCAATCAGATTAAAAGATTCTATCTAAATTCACAAAATACACAAGATGCGTAAAAAAATTTCAGCTTCGTCCGTTTCTAGAAATAAATGTTTCTTCTTATTTTGTTGAGAAGGATGAGATATAGGAAAAGAATTAGCTCATGGAATTGGAACTGAATAAAGATAAGGACTCGATCGACTCTTAAATGGATGTATTTTTACGAATTTTAAGGCAATTTAAATTTGAGATAATCATGTCCTTTCATGTTTTGGCTTCCCTATCTTCCGCTTCTTTTCCCAAAGTGAATCAGCTAACCAATAAACCATTTGCTAGTTTTTCACAATAAAAATCAATTGAGCAAATGAAAGCCAAAAGGTAGATACAATCTATATTCTTTATCATATGATCTATTAGTTGCAACATATCCAAAAACAGAAACAAAGATTTCAGAAAGCAAGAAAACAAAAGAATATTAGCAACAACAGATCCAACGATTGGCATTGGGTAAACTAAAAACCCATGCCAGCAATAGAAAATGGAAAACGAAAGTGATCGAGTAATCTGGCGATAATTTTTTTCGTACACTACAATTTAAACTTAAAACCAGCAGATCTGGAAAAAAAAACAGTGTAAACAAACACAAATTCTAGAAAAATTAGTTCCACAACAGGATATTCATAGAGAAAATCGGAGAATGTAAAGAGAGAATGACTGACCTGTGTAGAAAATCAGATCTGCGGAGAGAAGCTAGGAGGTTTTAGAGAGAGACTGAGACTGAAAGCAGTGCAAACTGTCACTATATGCAGTGTATTGGAAAAAGATATTTTGAATATATTCCCGTGAGAGAGAGAAAGACAGTGTGTGTAGTGTGTGTGATTGTGATATTCGTGAGTGGAACCCAAGTCTAATGGACCCAAAAAACACAAACATACACCCAAGCACGATTGGATCAATTTGAGTTGGAAAAATTCAATTAGAAGCTAATTTAATTAAATAAAATAATTTGGACTGCGTGAACTATGAAATTAAATTAATTAATAGAACTTAATAGGATTAGGGGAACCGAAGAGGGGAGTAGAAAACATTAATTAATTCAATAAATTGAACCGTGTGAGTCATTAATTAATTCACGTAATGAGTTAATTGGGCTTGACATTAACTCATATGATGAGCTAATTCAGGCCTTAGCCCAATAAGTTTTTAGGTTGATGAATATCCAAGCCCAACTAAAATATTTGGAAATCCTACTTGCAAATGAATCTAGGGGTTGTCCGCGGTAAGATTTCTTATTGTAAAATCGTGATTTATCTCATATTCTACAATATATATTCATATTATGTATATAAAAGTTATTTTCTTGATTATATAATTGGTATGAGATTTTTACATTTAATGTATATCCATGAAGTGAAATAGGAGATGAATCACAATTTGCAATAGACGATCTCAAATGATTGTCATGTTAGTTGTTGATAGTGAGATTAAGCTAATTCTAAATATTTTTCTTTATGTACCAAAAGTAATAATGTATAGGTTGAGTGGTAGTCTTAAAAAATCATGAGAAGCAGGATGGCGAGTTTGATTCGCATGGGCATTTTGTAAATTTAACTGTACAAATATAAAGGTAGTTCGTAAAACCGAGCTATAATTCACAATGCAACATATTTGAATTTTGAAAAAAATTAGTTCGAACTATATTCGATTACGTCAAAACTAATTGTGTGGCAGGTATTTATATATCTATTTCTCAATGCTACTAGCACAATGTCACTACCGTATGCGAAACAATTATCCTCATTGAATTTGATCTCATGCACTCGTTTTTTTAACTACATAATTGTTAGATTCAACAATTAAGACACTTTTGACACACCATGCCTCTCCATTCTTGTCTCCCTACATTAAAAAAAAAAAAAAGAAAGGGCTCCCTGTCCTCTTCGTTCTCTTGAAAATGTTAAGGCTATTAAATCCTTGATGCAAAATGGTGAGTCATTGTGAAATTGATGCTACTTGACTCTGAATTTGGTGTTATTTTATATGCATTGCTTTCTTTTGTTAATTTAGCTTATTTTTATTTCACTTTATCACGCATGTCATGTTCTACTATTCTTTTAATTTTATATTTTTGAGATTATAACAGCTTGAATTTGAACTCAAAACATCTCTTTTATGAAAGAAGTAGTACCACTTCAAATCAAAGGGTTGTGGCATGCTCGACTACTGTTGCTCAAACCGGTTTATTGGTGAAACGATGAACAAAAAGTTGATGATTTTCCCCATTTTGAGGCTGAAAAGGAGGCAAAAGTTTTGGGACTTGCTCAGAAGCCATTTTCTTGCAAAAGACGAAGCTTCAATCATTTGATATTCTCTTATTCGATTGGGTATAATTTAGGACATGTGATACGATTCCTTTGTTTAGGGCTACACTATGACAGAACCCTTTTGCTCCTTTTTTTATTCTAACGAAGAGAAAGATAGTAAAAGTAAGAAACACACACACACGCCCACACGCCCACAAAACCAGTGTACTGTAGAAAATATGATTTTTGTACTTAGCTCACACCTTGGGCTTTAACCCTTAGTAATCCCTCTCTCCTGTGAAAGCAATCCCCTCTCTTCTCTTTTCTTCTCTCTGTACAATGCGCGTCACTGGTTTGCATTCGGCCTGAACCGTTAACAATTGAAGATCTGCTGTGTTTTGAGCCCACTACTCCATTGGAGCAATTTGTGCATCTGGGTATTTTCTATTTATCTCATTTTTTGCACTCTTTTCATTAATTTGTTCCTGTTCTTTTGGCCCCCTTTTGCTGCATATCTATCAAATGTGTATGTTTTGTTGACTAATTGCCGGTGTTTGTAGTTTCTGGGTGCCTTTTATCTTTGTCTAGCGTTACCTGTTCTTATTATCATGTTTAATATGATTTTATCTGGTTATTTGTGTAGTATTAGAAGCTCGGATTGAGACGCTAAGTTTTATGGTAGCTGGGTTTTATTTAAAGTGAGTTCATTTTATTATTGAAGCTAATTTTTTAGTTGAAGCGATGGGGAAATGAATCGCAGAATTTTTGGGGACATTTTTGAAGGAAGTTTAGTTGCAAATCAAGTCAACTAAATTAGCTGGGAGGGAAGATGAGGTTTCAGGGTATGTTGACTCACCCAGTAGATGTCAGGGCGATTATTTCCTATCTTGATATGCTTTAATGTTTATTTTCTTTATTTGGGTTTTGCTTCACCTTTTGGGGATGGGTATCTGTGTGGTGTGTTACAGAATGTTTTGTTGATTTGATGTCTATAGAAGGTAGGAATATTGGACAACAATCTGCTCTAAAATGATTGTTCTAATTTCAGTGCAGGTTTGAGGAAGAAGGGTGAATAGACAATAAAACTCAATTTTAAAGTTGGTCTACCATTGCATGTCTCTGTGGGTTCTTGATCCAATTGGGAACGCAAAGACCAATCCTCATGTGCCAGGGATGTTCGGTTTGCATGCAGTAAAATGAAAGTAAGCTAGGAAAAGAAATTAGTGCAACGATTGTTGGGTTCTGATCATAGTGAAAACAGAATGAATCAAGTGTCCGGTGGAGGTAAGTTAACTTTGGTACGAATTGTGGTTTTATGGAACAAATTTGTTTATTCTAAATCCTGCGGATAGATATGCTCATGAAGGTTTAAAAATGAATTTGAATAATTCAGGTCCATGTTTGTGTGAGGATACTAATAAAATTGAAGAGCTAAAGAATAGTTCTGGTTCTATTGGAAGTAATGATACTAGCCTTGGTATTCATGTAAGTTGTGGTAGACCTAGCTCAAGTGAAATAAGCACTCAGCCCATTGTCGGATTGTATGAAAACTCTGTGCAAGAAGGAGCTGAACCAATAAATTGTAATGTCAATATTAGTTTGAAGCAGAAAAATGATGAAAATGAAGCTCTTGCAGAAGACAAGAGTATAATTACATACCAAAAGAGGAAAAGACTAAAAACGGCAGAGCTGTCTGATCCACCAACTGATTTAGAAATTATCGGGGAGGACAGAGTAGGAAGCACTTCTTTGGATCATCTGGTTGAATTGGAATCCATGAAACCTTGCTGTTATGAAAATATGAGTGAGAAAAAGGTGATTGCTGAAGACGGGATCTCAGTGGAGAGTGTGGAGGGTAAGATAATGGAGGAAACTTTAGGTTGCTGTTTGGATATTCAAAACATTTCTTCAAATGATGATGACAAAGTGCTGAGTGACAAATCAAATGGAAATACAACAAATGAAAATTTTAGTAATGTTGAAGTACATGATGTGGAGTTCGTTAAAGAAGATATTGGTAATTGCCAAAGAGACTCCTCTGGGGATGCATTGGGTGTGGATAACCCCCTGCACCATGACGAACAGTCTGTGGCATCAGATGCTGATGGTTTAGAAGCTGTTGCTTCTCAAGTTGTAAACGAAATTGTAAATGTGGCAGTGGATAAAGCTTTTGCCAACTATAATGGGAAGAAACTTCTTGTTCTTGATCTGAATGGCTTGCTTGTTCATATCTCTTCATATGTACCTTATGATTATGATCCAGATGATATCATACTGAAGAAAGCAGGTAAAAAAAGTAACTACAATTGTAAGTTGATGCTGCCAACTGCTGCCCAACAGTTCTCTGACTTGGTTTTCGATTTCTATTATCAGTTTTTAAGAGACCCTATTGTGATGACTTTCTGAAGTTCTGCTTCGAGAAGTTTAATGTAGGTTTCTGGTCGTCAAGAACCAAGTACTCTTCAACCTTTGGCTTGTGATTAAGTCTCTCTCTCTCTCTCTCTCCCCCAAAATTCCCTCTTATGCAAATGATCATATTTACTTTTTATTTGTCTTTTTGTGGTAAATCTAATGTGCCTTATGCGCTGAGCTTTTTGCAGAAGAAATATGGAGCCAATTCTAGATTTACTTTTAGGGAATGATAAATGCAAGTTGGTTTTCTGTTGGGTAAGTTATTTTCTTGAAATTTGGCCTACGTGACAGGCTGTTATAGTTTCCTTCACATTCTCATTTCCCCATGCATGTGTTGGCAACTCTTTATTTGTTTTTCATTTCTTAATGTAGTATCTAGTGGAGTGTTCATAGCTTTGTGGGTTGGTTGATTCAGTTAGAATGTTCTTGTAGCCGTCTGCTAAAAAATATCTATCTCAGCATCAGGAAGTATGCTCTTGCTGTTCTTTAAGATGGACTGGGTTCTGGGGGATGACATCGAGGGACTTGGTTCTGTGCAGATTTAATAAATATCATTTTTTTTCTTTTGTGGGTTCTGTTTTTCTCTTAATCAGAAGATGGATTTTATTGGCTATAAAGAAAAAGCCATCATCAGAAAACAATAGATTGGCCTGTGTTTCCAATATTAGAAGCATTCATCCCCATATGCATGCATGTGCATATATGCCATTTTTCTCACTCCCTGCGTATGCGTCACTGCATGTATAATGTTTTATGAATTAATAGAGAAACGAGAAAAACTAATATGCTTCGAATAGGTTGTCAATTTTGTTTCTGGGTTCTACTGTCTAGATGTGCTTCTGGTGCTTAAACTATTGCTACCTTTTCAGTTAGACAGCGAAAAATGAAGAGAAAAGGGCCAACAATGAAAACTACATGTGGGAGCATTTTGAATAAAGCAAATGTAAATTATTGTAAACTTTTGAATGTTTGGCATTATGAGAAAAGAAAAGAAATAATTGCATAAATTAATAAAGTAATTTGTAATTACATTTGCACAAGCATTTAATTCATATATGTTTATGAGACCAAATGAAAGGAAAGGCTTCCATTTGTATTTTCTTCACTTAAAAACCAAGCTTCAAACAGAG
>CM047876.1:22690054-22706346 GCA_026212405.1 Petrea volubilis | reverse complement strand
GACCTACCATTGGTAGCCAGCTGGATTTATCCTTATTAGGTGTCAAGCTGTGCAATAGCCAAGCATGGAATTTCGTCCTCGACACGAACACGTTCGAGGGCCACTCGCCAACAAACTCCTCGCCCCTTTGAAACAGGGCAGGACGTTTTTGAGGGCCGTGGGTTGTTTCGATGATCCCTTGGGTAACGTACTTGTGCTCATTTGAGGACAATCTGTCATATTGAAGGCTTCAACTTTCCATTTGAATTGTCTGGAGGCACCTGCTAACGTGGTGTGATGAAGTGGCACCTTACTCATCAGAGTGAATAAATTTTCTTTTACTAATTTACCCTCACAATTAGGAATGGCAACGAGTCGGGTCTGGTACGGGTTTGGCCAAACCCGAGACCCGACCCGCCAGAAAATTTTGGACCCGGGACCCGTCCCGGACCTGACCAGCCCGCCAAAGACCCGAACCCGTCCCAACCCATCAAACCCGACCCGTAAACCCGCTCCAATAACTAAAATTTTTATTTTTTAACAACTTTTTTGAGACAATAATTTTTATATTATACAAAAAACTTAATAAAAGAAAACATTCAAATTGTACATCAAATCTAATAAAACATATTCAAATGAAACAATAATAATCAAATCAACTTCAAATATTCAAAGCAACATTTTCAAACCAATAGATAGAGAAATGACATTACCAAATACCAAATACCACTTAGTTCACACTTAATAAAACATATTCATGGTTATACCATTGAGTTCAACCTTCTCAAAGCAATAGTTAAAGAAATATATTTAAGATTTTAAAGATTTTTTTAATTATATTTATTTATATATTTATATTATATATATTAAATATATTTATATATATATGGGTCGGGTTCGGGTCGAGTTCACTTGAACTTGAGACCCGACCCGAACCCGTGCGGGTCTAAAATTCTAGATTCGTAACCCATCCAAAACCTGATTATACGGGTCTAAATCCATTCCGAATGAATTGGGTTCGGGACCCGTCAAACCCGACCCATTGCCATCCCTACTCACAATACAACCATAGTGAATAAAATTCAAAGAAGATTAATCGGCATTATCGAACGCCCAAGTCTCCCTCTATTTATATGGTTCTGTCACGCTCTTCGTCTCCTAATTTCTCCCACTTCCTCCCATCTCTCTCTCTCTCTCTCTCTCTCATATAAACGCACTGAAGACCTTTCATACTATAACTGCTCATCATCTGCCATAAAACCCACTCCCATTCGCCATTACGATCAAACGATCGTGAAAAAAGTTTCTGAAATGTCGTCTGATTACAGTTTTCTCTTCATCCCATTGACGGGTTTCTGCTCAACTGTCCTCTCTTTTGAGCTATTCCTCTGCTTTCTTCTCTTCGTTGCAGTGTTTGCCTTCTGGCTGACACCCGGCGGGCTTGCATGGGCTCTTTCCAGACCCAAACCCGGCCCGGAACCGCTATTCCCGGGCCCTCTGGTCTCCCTCTTCTGGCTTGGTTCTCTCCTTCACAAACTCCCTTACACACAGGGCTCTCTCCAAGCTTTCTAAAAGCCTCAAAGCTGAATCTCTCATGGCGTTCTCGGTTGGGTTCACGCGTTTCATCATTTCGAGCAACCCCGAGAACGCTAAAGAGATTCTGAACAGCTCCGCTTTTGCGGACAGGCCCGTGAAAGAATCGGCGTACGAGCTCCTGTTCCACAGAGCCATGGGCTTCGCACCGTACGGAGAGTACTGGAGGAACCTGAGGAGGATCTCCGCGACCCATTTGTTCTGTCCCAAGAGATTAGCCTGTTTTGCGGGGATGAGGAGAGAAATTGGGGCGAAAATGGTGGAGGAAATCATGTTGGAAATGGAGAAAAACCGTGAAGTGGAGGTGAAAAACGTGTTCCATTTTGGGTCCCTGAACAATGTGATGATGAGTGTGTTTGGGAAATGCTATAACTTCAAAAATGGAGATGGGTGGAGCTTGAGGGGTTGGTTAAAGAAGGGTATGAATTGCTGGGGATATTCAACTGGACTGATCATTTCCCTTTCTGGGGTGGCTTGATTTGCAGGGAGTGAGAAAACGGAGTAAAAAATTGGTGAAAAGGGTTGATGTTTTTGTTGGGAAGATCATAGAGGAGCACAGGGTTAAAAGGGCTAAAAGGCCTGAAGTTGGTGATGATGATCAACATTCTCATGATTTTGTTGATGTATTGCTTGATTTGGAGAAGAAGAATAGGCTCTCTGATTCAGATATGATTGCTGTTCTATGGGTAATTCTTGCTTTTTTTGCTAAAATATTTTTTTTCTTTCAGTTTCTTGATTTTTGGGTAAAAAAAGCTTAATTTGTGCTTAAATGAGGACATGAATGATTTGCATGCGTTACCTAATTATTCAGTTGGTTTCTTGCATTTACTTACTTTTATATGATGGTCTTTTGGGCTTTTTAGTGCAACAACCTTGTTTAATGATGACCGTTGGATGACATGAGGTGGGTGGTTTTCATCAACCACTCCCGTTGCATCCAAGAATTTCACTATTTCTAGAATTACCTTTAGCTTTGGCATGAAATAAACAAGTCACACATCGAGGTTTACATGATCAGTATACACTTTTACTGGGAATGATGAGTATCATTTTCAACTTTTTTTTTTTTTTGTTTTTTCTTCTGCAGACGGCTTTTGCCTGTTGCTGTTATATGTAATATAGATGCTAGAATACATGTATCATTTATGCTTGTCTATCATATTTAATGTTTTATGGATATGCATGTGTAGATATGGGGAATCTGCATAATCTTTTAGGCCCTTTGTGTGTGCTCTGATAGCAATATTGATATTTGAGTGCTCTTTTTTGTGATAGTTTCTTGTTCCAATGTTGTTTTCCCCATCCCATCTTTGCATGTGAACAAAAACAAACTTCTCATACAAACATGCCCTGAAATTGGAATATTCTGTGCTTCCTCAGGAAATGATCTTCAGAGGGACTGATACTGTAGCCATCCTTCTAGAATGGATTCTTGCAAGAATGATTCTTCACCCCGACATTCAATCCAAGGCTCAAGATGAGATCGATGCTGTAATCGGTACTGAACGGACGGTATCCGATTCAGACATCCCGAATCTCCCTTACATCCAAGCCATTGTGAAGGAGACCCTGAGGATGCACCCCCCAGGTCCGCTCCTTTCGTGGGCCCGCCTCGCCATCCACGATGTCCATGTGGGCCCGCACCATATCCCAGCCGGAACAACGGCCATGGTCAACATGTGGGCCATAACGCACGATGACAAGATATGGCCCAAGCCCGGAAAATTCAGGCCCGAGAGGTTTCTTGAGGAGGATGTCACTATCATGGGGTCCGATCTCAGGTTGGCCCCATTTGGGTCGGGGCGAAGGGTGTGCCCGGGTAAGACGATGGGCCTCGCCACGGTCCAGCTCTGGCTAGGTCAGTTGCTTCAGAAGTTCAAGTGGATTGCTTCTGGTGATAGTGTTGTGGACTTGTCAGAATGCTTGAAGCTGTCATTGGAAATGAAGCAGCCATTGGTCTGCAAGGCTATTCCTAGGATTTGATTTTCTCGAAGAAATTAAAGGGTTCTCATATGTCCTGTTTGGTTTGGTTGATTTGCTGATATAATTTGATCTCAAGCCATGATTTTCAAGTTTCATAAGGAGGGGACCATCTTTGTTCATAGTTAAGTACTACGTAGAAGAAGAAAAAAAAAAAAGGTTTTAAGGACAATGAGAATGTCGGCTTTAGTGATTTTCTTGTCTTAGGAATATGTATACACAGCTTCTGTTTGGGGTGTTCAAAGCAATATCTGCTTTGTATGTTAATAGTGTTATGACATGCTGTGTGTCCTTTCTAAGGTTGTAGTGGAATATTTGCCATATGTTTGGAGGCTAGTGTTTCTCAGTTCACTGGAATTTGTTCTGCCAAAATGAGAAAATTTGTTTGATCTGCTTGGTTTTCTTTTTCTTGTTATTTATTTTTTGATAATTATTTGATTTGTCACATAGTTGTAAATTTGTTTGCATTAGCATGAATGCTGTCAAATGATGTTCTTTTTGTTGAATTTTGTCACATTTGGGCAACCTGAGAGCCTCTGGCAGTTGGGGCTCATGAATGCTTTTTGGACACGGAACAAATTTGGTCTAGACCCACGAGAAACTATTTTTTGGACTTTGTTATGTTGGACTCATCTCATTTAAGTATTGTACAGTGTTATAAGTAGTGCATATATACCACCACCAATTAACGTAGTTTAGCAGTTCAGTGCTAAATTAATTTAATTAAAGATTTCTTGTTCGATTTTGAGGAATACAGTTGTTCTCGATAGGGAGAGCTACACACCCAAACAGTTTGATCCAATTCGAATCTGGATTTGGCTCCCCCCCCACAAAAAAAATGGAGAGCTACACACCCAAACAGTTTGATCCAATTCGAATCTGGATTTGGTTCCCCCCCCCCCCCCAAAAAAAATGTTATAATTAGTGCATTTATATCAAAAGTTTGTATTTTTCCAACAATATAAGGAAGCAAGAAAGGTGTTACTGTTGATCTTGCTAAATACGTTGCAGTTCGTGCTACTGTATCAACTGTTTTATTTCCGGTACCAAAAATAAAGATACATGACCCTGTAAAAAATATAAATATACAAATTTATATTGCATTGTTTAGATTACGAATTGAACCAAAAGAAAATGATAAGATTAAGCTAAATCAAGAAAATTTAAATAATCTTTCTCTTTTACCCAAAGTAATATTAAATATTACAAAGGTTTGAAATATCTAGTTGAGCATTATCCACTCGTAAATATAAATGTACTAGAATAACAATATATATCCCGATCTCATAATTATGTATACCTTTAAATCTTTCATCTAAACTCAAATATATTTTTCTCACCAAACTCTAGTGATTAAATAGTCCCAAACGTTACATCAATTATTCTTTGTCTTATTTTAAAAGATTAATGGTTCTTTCTTGCATTGATTAAAAATGGACACATAAAATTTCCTATTAACTACTTTTCACTTCAATATTCCTCATTGATTTATATACTCTCTCTCTCTCTCTCTCTCTCTCGATACAGCTGGTTTGAACTAGAATTTACCCTCTTTACGTGCATCAATTCGAATCATGGACAAAGTAATTAGGCTAATTAATATCCAAGATTAGATTAATATTATTATTATTATGTGGCTTCTTAATTCTTGTTGATCATTACATATCACTTTCTTATGATCCAAGAATAAGAACCCAAGTCCAATAATGATGATATGGTTTCTTTGTTGTGGGGATCTAAATCCACCCCACAAGAATAAAATATTTTAAAGTTTTCACATTGTAAAAAGCTTCTTTCCTTTTCCATAATTCCCACCTGTAAAGAGAGAGAGAGAAATATGGGCCTCTCATATTTGAATATCCAAAATAACAAAAACAATAATATTTATGTTTTTCTCTAATTTCCATTAATTAATTCACCTCCAACTTGGTCCTCTTCTTTTTCACTTATATTCTTGAAGCCACTATATGTCGTCTTTTATATATTCCATTGCTCATATATATATATATATATATATATATATGTCTCACATCATCACTAGCATATCCGTACAATTATATATGTGTCGCAAAGCTAGGCATTGTCCTTCTCAATTTCACGAATTGATTCTACTTGGCCATTGGATACACGTAGCATGTGGATATATACACACGTATATACAATATCATAAAATAAATTCAATAAACCACGTAGCATGGAATACACCCTAGTACACCTTATAAAGTGTAGCATGAAATACTCCGTGATTTGGACATATAAAAGACGGATTGAATTAGGTAATGGCCAAATGAAAATGGTACAAACCGTACTATTAAAAAAAATGATCAAATTTAACACATATAATGTGATATTTCTAAAAAAATATCAATTATGTACCTATTATTGGCAGTTCACAATCGTGCCTAGAGAAATGCGTTATAGTATCGTATATTTGAATGCGATTAATTAATCACATATAATGTGATGTTTTTAAAAAGCTTCTTAATTGTGTACTTATTATTGATATTAGCTAAAGTGTTATGTATTTGAATGTAAAAATAACCTATTTTAAAATTTGATAGAGTCACGAGAAATATATTATAATTCAAATCTAATTTAACTTATTGAGGTATATTTGTGTGAGGTGTTGCAATAGGTACATAAATAATACATTGTTATATTATGTGTTAAATTAAGTTTTCTTTTAGTAGTGTCGTTAACGGAAAATAAGAGAAAATGTCATTGTTTTTCATGTGTACTTTGTCACCGTTAGTTCTTTTATTATTATTATTATTATTATTATTATTATTATTATTATTATTATTATTATCTTCTTTCCTTTATTATTATCTTGTGTGAGAGAGAGATATACACTACGTGCCTTTAACATGTTTCAACTACTGATATGTTATGATGCTTACGTCTCTCTCTCTCTCTCTCTCTCTCCCCATATGATCCCGAAGTATTGAAAGTTCCTTCAATTATTAGAGAAGTTAATTAATTCATTAATTAATCGATGAAATTCATGATTATTATGTTTATGCATGGGCATCAGTTCGCAGGAAGTCTTTTTAGTATAATGACCTTTTTTTTTAAAAAAAAAAGTTTCATTCTTTAGGAAGAAATGAATAGCACACGGACATATTTGATTACATTTTATATATCATTTGCACCCCATAAAATTATTTTAGAAACATATTTGATTTAGTGCTAGATTTCTTATGAGTCGTATAAGTCGTGCGGTTTGAAATTCGACTTGAATTTTAAATTCCATAACATGATTTATAACAATCTCACCTGTATGGTGAATTTTACAAATTTCAATTAAGAGTACTTTATCCCAAAACAAATATACTTAACAAATGTTGAAATATGAGATCCACCAATTTAAAGAATTTAGCATATTGTACTTTTAATACAATATCAAACATGTCCAATATAAAAATACATTCCACGAGTTGCATTTTTTTAAAAAGAAAAATATTTGAGAATTTTACCCCACTCACAAAGGTATAAACATATGTTGTTTATCTGAAAAATCAAAATTTAAAATCCAAATTTACACCAAAACCTCCACTTAATATTGCATTAATCAATTTAAATTTAAAATTAATTTCTTACTTCAAGTTTTTTTAATCTGATCACATAGCCTAAAATTCATATATATATATATATATATATATATATGAATATATGCAAAATTAACTTAAGGCATCTAAATTTGTATTCCAATATTACATGTGGTGATGTATGAGTTCCAAAAGATATGCTAAAAACGGACGGGGATTAATGATTATTCCTTCGACGTTACATCTTGCGTTTAATTTGTCACAGACTTTTCTTTTTTGTTTTCTTATCTCAAATTCTTAGCTGCTAGCCAAGAATATTTGAATTAGTGGTGGCAAATGGTAGGGTCGGGTTTGGGTTGGATTTTATTGGATCGGATTGAAATGGATAGGGTTCTAGAAAATGGATTATAAACGGGTTAGGTTGGTAATGGATTTGAGGCGGATTGATAATGAGTTGATGCAGTTCCTTAGCGGGTTCAACGCAAAATAAAATACATTTTTCTCAATATAATTTTGTATATTTTTTAACTATTTACTTGTTATCTAATATATTCTTTAATTTGCAACAACAATTTTGTTACTAACTTTTCAAAGTTGTAAAATACTATCAAGTTATAATGTTTTTCTTGTTGGAACCATTTAAAAACCGCTTGAACCCATCTAGAACCTAACAAATTTTGAAGCCCATTAAAATCCAATATGCTTCAACCCATTTATAAAATTTGAAGATCCAACCCAACCCAAAAATAGTTGAAATGGATTAAAACCATGGTTCTCAACCCATTTTGTCATCCCTAATTTGAATGCATTGATTTAAAATAAATAAGCAAACAACAATAGCAACAGCAAGAATAATAACAAACAAACTATCTGAACAATACAAATATCATCGAAAGTAGATATTGTGATATTTTAGTCTTGAAATACTAATCAAAAGTGTCTCGTAATTGAAATTAAGCCCCAATAACTAATTTTGATATTTCATAGTGTCAAAATTGTAGTTCAAAATTCGATGTAGTCAGTACTTTAATAAGACACTTTTCATGAAGTATTACAATTAGTGCATAATTAAGATATTTTTAAAAGTATCACATTCAATGTGCTACAATAAGTTGTCTTTTGCGTAGTATAAGTTTAAATTTGAGTGAATAATTATGAAATTGAATAAATGATTTGAGATTTCATATATCAGATGTTAAATTGCAATTGTATACGGGGGTTCACAATTAAGACATTTAGTAAGCTTGTTTGGTTTGACATTTCTGAAATGCTTAATCAAAATCCCACAACATCATCTCCAAGAGAGTTTGTTTTAGGCCACTTTTGCAGACTTGAATATCAAGCCATTTTTTAAGCCTCATATCAAAATGCAAATCATAATAAATCAAATAATTTTTACATGTGTAATTAGAGGTATCGAAACACCACAAACAAATAAATCAAACGCGTGTTTTTTTTATAAATGGTGTGACACAACATCCTTTTTCTTCCCCTTCTTATTCCTTTTCAATCCACAGTGTGAGACAGCTTTGAAAGCATATGAATCGACCATATAGTGTTTGGTAACTCGTTATAGGACCAAATCATTAGTAACTTGCTTTGTGAATTCTCACATGGATTCTTTTAACTTGATTGAAACAAATCTAGCATGGACCCAAAAGTATTACTTTTATGAAAGTGAAAAATGGAATTTTTAATATACATATATATATATATATATATATTTGAAGCTATATTTACTAGTACTGCATTTGGCTCGATTGTTACAGAGAACTAATCAAATCAATTTGAGATGCATGCAATTTGGTCCAATCTATTGGTCCATTCCATAAAGTATATCAAAATTGTTGAAGTATTTGAAATCTATATATACACTACAAGGAAGAGAAAATAATAATAATAACAACTAATATATATTTCGTGGCAATAAAAAATTGTTACCATGCATACATATTAAATGACAAAAAAATTGTCAAAACAAAAACTTTAATACGTTTAAAACTAAAAAAAAAATGTGATTCAGTTGTTATTGTTGATAATTAATAACACATCTATAGTGTTAATAAAATTTTTCTTAAAAATTGCAGCGCTAGCTAATTTTAATGCCATGACTAGTATCTTTTTGGGTGTAAATCACTAAATTAGTACTATACACCTACCACTAATTGTCAGTTGTGACAACTCAAGCTACTAATTCTTATTGTCAGTCAGTTTTTATTGTGGCTGTTAGAATCCTACAGCTTAATTTACTAGGGTTACAGTATTATTTTAGGAATGTTAATATTACTTCCTTGTATAGAGTTTTCTAAACCGCTATATAAAGGCGGTTGATTTCATTGTAAATATACACAGAAATAAACATTCTCTTCTCTGATTTTCTCCTTTCTATCATGGTATCAGAGCGGGTTTAACCCTGAAAAAAAAAAAAAAAAAAAAAAAAAAAAAAAAAAAAAGGGAGAGGTGAAAACCCTAACCTCTTCAGCCGCCGTCAAAATTCTTCCCAAACCATAGTTTTTTGTACGCAGCCATCAGCCTCCCTCCCGCAACCCTCGTTCCAGCCGCTGTCATTTCCTCCCTTATCGAAACCCTCGATCCAGTGCACTATCCATCATCTCCTCCCTCCACGACCAACCCTCAAAGGTCGCACCTCTGCCCCATCGTGTTCCCGTTGCGCACTTCGCCGGAATACCTCGATCCGGCCGGTCTCCCTCTCGGATCTCTCTTTTTCTCGCGCGCCCCGCCGCGCCCACTCTCATTGTGCACCGCACCACACTCTTGGTCCTTACGCGCCCAGCCGCGCTCTCTCTCGGTCCTTGTGCGCCCAGCAGTGCGCTCTCTCGGTGCTCGCGCACGCCATCGTTCCCTTCTCTCTGCTCGCCAGCATCTCTCGTGAAGGGCACAGATCTCTTAGTTCCTTTTCGGTTTTTTGTTTCTACAATTTGTTTTGTCTATTTACCGTATTGCTGTTGTTTTTATTCTTTCTTGCAAAAAAAAAAAAAAAAAAAACGCAAAAAAAAAAAAAAAAAAGGCGAAAAAAAAAAAAAAAACAAAAAAACAAAAAAAAGCGAAAAAAAAAAAAACAAAAAACAAAAACAGAATATTTTTAGCTGCTTAGTTTGGTTACCAATGGCGTCATTCTCTGCCGAGTCTAAAATTACATCGGGCACTACTATTAAACTGAATGGCTCCAATTATTTATTGTGGGCCCAATCTTTTCAATTTTTCCTTGGGTCTAATGACAAAATGGATCATATTTTGTCGGCTCCTCCTGACCCGACAAGTGACGAGTTCAAAACTTGGAAAAAGGATAAATATGCCGTCATGGCATCCTTATTGCATAGTATGGAGGAATCCATTGCCTCCAACTTAATGTTCCTAACATTAGCAAAAGAAATGTGGGACACAGTTCGTGACATGTATTCCAACACCAAGAATGTGTCCCGGGTGTTCGAGTTGTATGAAAAGGTTTTTTCATTGAAGCAGGATGGTCGTAGTGTCGCCGAGTACTACTCCCTTATTAAAGGGGCTCACGATGAGATTCTCCTATACCATCCTCTTAAATGTGATCTCGAGACCCGTAAGTCTCAATGGGAAGATTTTTGGGTGGCAAAATTCCTCTCTGGTTTAGACAGTACTCTCCAGCCTGCTCGTGATCAAATCTTGGCCAGTGATACTGTTCCCACGCTACCTAATGCCTTCTCACGGGTCTTACGTGTGTCCACAGGCACCCCAAATTCACATACCCCATCGGTTGAAGCTTCCGCCTCCGTGGTTCGGGGTCGTGGTCGTGGTGGGCCCAGAGGACCCCCCTCTAGTGGGAGTCGCGGCCGTGGTGGTCGTGGAAAATTTCCTCCTTGCAAACATTGTGGTCGCACAAATCATGCTCCTGATCGTTGTTGGCAGAAGTTTGGTAAGCCTGAGTGGGCCAACGCAGTTTCTAATGATTCTCCTGTTTCTCAACCGGAGTCAGATCAAGTTATTTTGAGCCGTGCAGAATATGATAGACTCTTGCAGACTCCATTGGCTCACTCCAATACATCTCTCGTCTCCCAAACCTCTGGTGCGTTTGTAGCGTCTCAAGGTGAGTCCTGGTTATTGGATTCTGGTGCGTCCACCCACATTACTGGTAATAAGTCTCATTTTTTCCTCGTTATCCTTATCACCATCTTTGAATCCTGTTCGTTTAGCAGATGGTTCCTTTTCTCCGGTCTCGGGATCGGGTTATGTTACACCTAATAACACTCTTACTCTTACTAATGTTCTCTTTGCTCCTCGTTTTCCTATAAGCTTGCTATCCATTAGTCAACTCACCAAAACGCAGAATTGCTCGGTCACCTTTTTTCCTTCCTATTGTGTTTTTCAGGATCTACACACGGGGAAGACGATTGGTGGCGGTCGTGAGCGCGGTGGCCTTTATTATTTGGATCCTGCACCTGTGGATGGTCGTGTCCTCTCCGCTTCCGTTACCCCTTTTCAGTGGCACTGTCGGTTAGGTCATCCGTCCTTATCCACATTACAACCTTTATTGCCTATTAAGTCTACTACTTTCAATTGTGAGTCCTGTGAGTTAGGCAAGCATCACCGTGCTTCCTTTCCCCCCCGTGTCGAAAAGCGTCGTTCTTGTCCTTTTGAATTAGTTCATTCTGATGTTTGGGGTCCGTGTCGAGTCGAGTCTCTTGGCGGGTTCCGCTACTACATTTGTTTTGTTGATGATTACTCTAGAATGACGTGGGTCTACTTGTTAAAAGATAGGTCTGAAGTCCCTATTGTAATCAAATCCTTTTATCAAGAAATAAAAACTCAGTTTTCTTTCAATATTCGTGTTCTTCGTACTGATAATGCCCTGGAATTTGTTCAAAAACAAATATCTCTGTTTTGCACACAACATGGGATTATCCACCAGACATCTTGTCCCCATACATCCCAACAAAATGGTGTGGCTGAACGCAAACATCGACATCTCTTAGACGTTGCCCGCACTATTTTGACCCAAATGAATGTTCCCAAAACCTTTTGGGGGAATGCCATTCTTACTGCTTGCTATCTTATCAATCGTTTACCCTCTAGTGTCCTTCATGGGGCAATCCCATATACGACTCTTTTCCCTAATCAACCTCTATTTCATGTGACTCCTCGGGTTTTTGGCTGTGTGTGCTTTGTCCATATTCATTCACACAATCGTGACAAATTATCCCCCCCGATCTGTTAAATGCATTTTTATTGGGTATTCCCGCACACAAAAAGGATATCGCTGTTACGACCCTATTTCTCGTCGATCCATTGTCTCTGCGGATGTCACATTTTTCGAGTCCACCCCTTACTATCCCACTGATAGGATCCATCCTCCTTCTATTCCTCTACCTGTTCCTGCTGATCTATCCACTCCTTGTCCTCCTCCCGACGGTCGTCCCCCTCTGCAGGTATATTCCAGAAGACGCAGACACGAGTCCACTGCTCCTCCGGCTGCTACTGATCCACCTTCCCCAAGTGTAGATCAATCCCCTTCTGTACCTTCTTCGTCTGACTCCGATTTACCAATCGCTCTGCGCAAAGGTAAACGATCCTGTACCACACATCCTCTATCTCATTATATGTCCTTTAATAACCTTAGTCCTTCGTATCGTAGTTTTGCTCTTTCCCTCTGTACAGAAGCTATTCCCTCTACTCATCATGAGGCGCTGCATACTCCCACTTGGAAACAAGCAATGGATGAGGAAATGTCTGCCCTTCTTGATCGGGGGACTTGGGAACTTGTGCCCTGTCCCCCAAATGCTGACATTGTAGCATGTCGCTGGGTCTTCACTCTCAAGTACCGTGCATATGGATCCATCGACCGATACAAAGCTCGATTGGTTGCAAAGGGGTTCACCCAAACTTATGGTGTTGACTATCTTGAAACCTTCTCACCCGTTGCTCGTCTCAACTCCATTCGGGTATTATTCTCTTTAGCTATTAATCAAGACTGGCCTATGTACCAGATGGATGTCAAAAATGCTTTTCTTTATGGAGATCTGCATGAGACTGTCTTTATGGAGCAACCTCCAGGGTATGTTGCTCAGGGGGAGAAGCGAGATATGGTATGCAGACTCAAGAAGGCGATTTATGGCTTGAAGCAAAGTCCGCGAGCTTGGTTTGACAAGTTTAGTCAAGTTATCAGTAATTTCGGATTTCACAGGTGTCAAGCTGATCACTCCGTATTTGTAAAACACGGACAATCAGGCATTGTTGTCCTTATTGTATATGTTGATGACATCCTAGTATCCGGTAATGATATTGAAGGAATAAAAGCGACCAAGGCATACCTGATGCAACAATTTGTCACTAAAGACATGGGACCTCCGCGGTATTTCTTAGGGATTGAAATTGCCCGAAGCAAGCATGGCGTTTCATTATCCCAAAGGAAATATGCTCTTGACCTATTGCAGGAAACTGGCTTACTTGGGACAAAGCCAGTGGACACTCCTATAGACCTAAATCCAGACTTCTGGAATGATGACGGTATATATCTGGAGGACAAGACTAAGTTTAGACGGCTAGTAGGAAAACTGATATATCTAACTGTGACTAGGCCTGATATATCCTTCGCAGTCGGAGTGGTGAGCCAATTTATGGACAAGCCTCGGTCTATACATCTTGAAGCCGCCATGAGAATTCTGAAATACATAAAGGCATCTCCTGGTAAAGGGCTACTTTTCAAAAAGCACGGACATCTAAAAATTGAGGCTTTTTCCGATGCCGATTATGCTGGGTCCAAAGTAGATCGAAGGTCCACTTCAGGCTATTGCACGTATGTTGGGGGTAACTTGGTGACTTGGCGTAGTAAGAAGCAGACAACAGTGGCAAGATCCAGTGCAGAAGCTGAATATCGAGCCATGGCGCATACCACCAGTGAAATGTTGTGGCTTAAGAGTTTGCTCAGTGAAATGGGAGTCACCTACAACGAACCTTTACCCATGCACTGTGACAATCAGGCAGCTATTCATATTGCTAGTAATCCAGTCTTTCACGAGAGAACGAAACATATTGAAGTTGATTGCCATTTCATTCGTGATGCTGTAATGAACCGTATTATCAGTACTCCTTTTACTCCATCTTCTGATAAAATTGCTGATGTTTTTACTAAAGCATTGGGGGGGCATAGATTTAAAACCTTGTGTAACAAGCTGGGCATGATAGATATATATGCTCCAGCTTGAGGGGGAGTGTTAGAATCCTACAGCTTAATTTACTAGGGTTACAGTATTATTTTAGGAATGTTAATATTACTTCCTTGTATAGAGTTTTCTAAACCGCTATATAAAGGCGGTTGATTTCATTGTAAATATACACAGAAATAAACATTCTCTTCTCTGATTTTCTCCTTTCTATCAGTGGCGAAAATTAAAAAAAATATTGTCACTCTATTATTAGTGGTAGTTATGGTATTATCATTTAATTTTTATCATTAATATTATATATATATATATATATTACTATAAGAATGCATCCCATTCACTAACGAATCAATCCATCACAAAACATTTGTTATTCACAAATTCATTAGTAAATGCAATATTATCACTAATTGTTACTTTAATTCTATACTTACATTAACTTTCGTCACAAATATGCATTCCATCACAAATTTTTTTCTCATAAAAGGATACATTGTTGTAGTGTTTACTGATAATTTTCCCATAAACCCTGATAATTCAATAAACGTATGCGAATCCAGCAGAAAACAAACCAAAACTTATCACGAATTTCCCCAGCCAAAGAAACCAAGTAACCTTCACATAGAATAAAGTTGGCAATCTCCAAACTTCCTTTTCGAGAATCAGAATTAAAATAAAGTACTTTAAAATTATAAAAGTACAACGAAAAAAAATTCCCTTTAAATGATCTGGAATATATGATAGAACAACAAAAGAAGAGTATAATAATTGTAGTGTGATGAAGCTGACAATCACCACAGTGATCATGGAGGAGGCGGCTCCTCATCATTAGCCTATCTTTTTTCCCTCAAAAAGCTGATTATATCAGCTTATTATTGGCTTAATTTTTTTGGTAAGTTGAATTAAAAGATGATAAAGTTTTCTTCAGCTTGTTCAAGAGGCCTTAATTATGATATTAGTCATAATCTAGGGCATATATATAATTGAAGTAAGATTAAAATATGGATTCTGAAGAATAAGGCGTGCTACGAATATTCATTGTGGAGAATAGCAATGAACAAGACTGTGATGTTGATCTCAGTATTGTGTTCGATTTTGTTAATCTTTCTGTCAATTTTGTGATAATGATGATACCTTGTGAGTAAAGCCCGCGGGGGTGTAAGCTAAAAGTTCCTTAGTCCGGATCTTGTGTCACATTTTTGTGTAATATTCTTTATTATAGTCACCAATCACCAACACATGTCACGTGTTGATGATGTTGCTTCTTCGTCTAGACTTGTTCTCAAATAAAAGTGAGTTGGATTGCTAGATAGACCGTCAACATGTCAAGAGATAAGCACACGTGTACTTGTCAGATGTATTTCGAACGAATATCGTCCGATGCCTAATTCAGAAACAAGTATTGAGCAGGAAATCAAAGGTAATATAGATGTATTAAGTCAGCAAGAGTTCACTACGTACCTATAAATAGATATTGTACATGCTATTTATAGGCAAAGTGCGGAGTGCATGGGGTGACACTCTCAAATGGGGAGATATCCAATTATTTCCTCTGACAATGGTAGTGGAGTTGTTCTCCAAACAGTTGCTTGGTCCTCGTGCGGTGAAGATTACTGTTGTCAGAGCGGTGAGGCTTGGGGGACCACTTTCGAACAAGCAGTCCCTTGTTGGACTCCGAGGAGAGTTCCCTTATGGGTACAACCACCGTCGGGGTTTATTTGTTAACACGTGGCAGGGCGGTCGCATGCCACGCAACGTTATTCATTGACCCTTGATGTGAGGTATATTTTGTCATATCACGGGTGTTGGTGAGTAATTAAATTTAGAAAAGAGAGCTTACAATTTTTTTCTTCCTCGACCCGTGGTGTGAGGTACATTTTGTTATATCATGGTTGTTGGTGAATAATTAAATTTAGAAAAAAGAATTTACAGTATTTTCCCCTTGTATCATTATTCTTTATATTTTTTGGTGTCGATGGGTCATTTATACATTTATCTATACTATCAATAAAGCACTTGGGGTCTAATAATCGTATGG